>CAUYRT010050307.1:0-12744 GCA_963574885.1 Lepilemur ruficaudatus
CTGTAGTCCCAGCTACTCAGGAGGCTGAGGCAGAAGGATCGCTTCAGCCCAGGAGTTTGAGGTTGCTGTGAGCTAGGCTGATGCCACGGCACTCTACAGCCCGGGCAACAGAGTGAGACTCTGTCTCAAAAAAAAAAAAAAAAGGCAATAACAAATGCAAGGATGTGGAGAAAGAGGAACATTCATAACTGTTGGTAGGAATGTAAATTAGTGTAACCACTATGGAAAACAGTATGGAGGTTCCTCAAAAAACTAAAAATAGGACTACCAGCAATCCCAAGTATACATCCAAAGGACAGGAATTCGGTATATTGAAAAGATAATTGCACTCCCATGTTTATTGCAGCTTTATTCACAATAGCCTAGATTTGGAATCAACCTAAGTGTCCATCACCAGATGAATGGATAAAGAAATTGTGGTACATATACACATGGAATATTACATAGCCACAAAAAAGAGTGAAATCTGCCATTTGGAACAACATGGATGGAGCTAGAGAACATTATGTTAAGTGAAATAAGCCAAGAACAGAAAAACAAATCTCCTATGTTCTCATTCATATGTGGAAACTAAATGTTAAAAAACACTTGATCTCATGGAGACAGAGAGTAAAATGATGGTTACCAGAAGCTGGGAAGGGTAGCGGGGAGAAGGGATAAAGTGGGGGTGGTTAATGGTGCAAAAATATAGTTAAATAGTTAGATAGAATGAACAATATTTGATAGCACAACACAGTGACTATAAACAAGAAGTTAGGGTGTACTTTAAAATAACTAAAAGAGTGAAATTGGAATGTTTATAACATAAAAAAACATTAAATGCCTAACATGATGGATACCGCAATTACCCTGATTTGATTAATTCACATTGTATGCCTGTATCAAAACATCACATGTACCCTATAAACATATACGACCATTATGCACTCATAAGAATTAAAGACAAAATATATATAATGTATGCATGTGTGTGTATATATGTATATGTGTATATATGTGTGCATGTATACACACACACACACAGAAATGCAAATCAAAACTACAATGAGATATCATCTCACCCCAGTTTAAATGACATTTATCAAAAAGATAGGCAATAATGAATGCTGGCCAGCTGTTTTTTAAATATATATATATATATAAACTTTACTGAGACAGATGGAGTGATAGAAGAAAAATAAATCTTGCTGGCTTGGCATGGAAGTTTGTTTACGGCTCTGGTCCAAGCCCAGTTTTTTGTTCATTCCTGCCTATAAACTAGGTGGGAAAAGAGTGAGGGACTTCCTCTTCAAATTGCATGAAGCCCTCCTTTAGTTGATACATGAGATGTAGATTTTATCATCTTTTTAAAAATAGAAATCACTACTTTAAAGAAGCATTTTATGGCTATTCATGCACATGACATGTATGTAAAATACATTTTACAAAATCAAGTTACAGCTCACCTATACTTTAGGGCCTTGACTGGAATTTGCAAGAGACTTCCTCCTTCAAATGGAAGGTGCACAGTGTCATCATCATCTTGAAGCATTCGTTCAGCTTCCTTTAGAGCACAAATGTGAAGAGATTACTTTTCCCAAAATATTTCCAGAAAGATCAGTTAATATATAACATTTTAAAGACTTAGAAACCCAAACTGACATTATTTAAATATATCTGCCATGACTAAAAAATTCATTGTACAATTATGAACACATACTTGTAACATAAAATGAAAACAACCATTTATAAAGATTAATTTTAAAATGGTATAACTTCCAATTCTATAAGTAAATCATTAATACTATAAAAAAGCAACAATTACATAAATTCTGATTATCCATTATTATGTAGGAATATAACAGATAAAATTTTATGAAATCTCATGTCTCTCATCATAATATAATATGACTAAATCCTCATTTAGATAAGGCAGGATTTTTTAATATCGCAATATTGATATTTAGGGGCTAACAAATCTTTGTTGCAGGAGGAAGTCCAGTATATTTAGGTATTTCAGAGCATCCCAGGATTCCACCCACTGGAAGCCAGTAGCAGCCCTCCAGTATGACAAACTAAAATATCTCAGATACTGAAAACTGTCCCTTTAGGGGAGGTCCCTGCAGATTGAGAACCACTTGGACAGTGGACACAGAACAAAATTATAACATGTTAATAATAGAGGTGGTGACTTACACTTACAATCTTAGCACTCTGGGAGAACTGAGGAAGATCGCTCGAGCCCAGGAGTTTGAGGTTGCAGTGAGCTATGATGACACCACTGCACTCTAACTGAGGTGACAGAGCAAGACTCTGTCTCCCCCCAAAAAACTGGGGTTGGGGGGAAGTAGATAGGGTGGTAAAGGAGAGATTGCGAGAGAATTCAGACTTTTCTTCCTTATTAAAAGAAATCCAACTATTTGGAGGTAGCAATGTGCCCAGATTTCACAAACCCTAAATTAAATTTCCCAGCATTCCTAGCAACATAGTGGAGACATGTGGTGCAAGCAGAACTTATTAGATGACATTCCAGAAAGACTCCTTGAAACATGACAATGGGGTAAAGCCCATTTTGCCTTCCCTCCTTTTCTTCTCCCTGCTGTCTCTAATAACATGATAACTGAGTGTGGCAGCCATTCTGACCCCATGAAGTGAACCTGAGGATGGAAATATATGTCAAGGACAGGAAAAAAGTAACAAGGAATCCCTGGTAACTTTATGGAGCCACAATACTAGATCACTTGCTTACAGGAGTATTTTTACATGAAAGAATAAACTCTTGTGTTTAAAAGCCACTTTTACTTTTGTTTTTTGTCACGTACCACTAGACATTATTCTGATACAGTAACAATTTGACCAACATTTTACAAATAAATTATCTCTTATTTGAAAAATCACTAAGAGTTCATATATATTTACTTATATAACTTTGAAGAAAAAAATCTTAATTTTAAAATTTTGGAGGCTCAACTCAAATTAATATTCTAATTGGTATCTAATTAAAGAGTTATAATTTTTGTTGAAAAGTAAACATAAAACCAGTAATGTTTTATCATTGTTTACACAAGACCATAACATTTAACAGTATCTATCTTTCTTCTTACCTTTGATTTTCAAACAATATTCTGAATGGAAACATTAAGCAAGGCACTACAATCAACAAAACCATCTATGCTATATAATGTCTATACCTGTACTTCTTAAGTGATAGTACAAAGTTGGTTATTAAAAACCAAAATAAAAATCAAATTCAGCATAAAGTACTCATGTTTAAATCTCAATATAGGCTGGGCATGGTGGCTTGTGTCTATAATCCCAGCTACTCGGAAAGCTGAGGTAGAAGGATCACTTGAGCCCAAGAGTCTGAAGTCTGAGACCAGCCTGGGCAACATGGCAAGACCCCATTCTCAATAAATCAATTAATCAATAAAATTAAATCTCAACATAGAAACTAATGGTGGCACATAAGACTTTATGTAAAGATTACAGCTTTATTATACTTTTATAGAAAAAGATATTTACTTAAAAGTCCCTTTTGTCATTATGTAAGTCAGATTATTAAAATGCTATTAAAATTTAAATATATGCTAAAATTAGTGTACTTAATATATTACAGTTAAATCAGATGATAGACTGATGTAGAATTATTTTGTGTTACTATATTTTAATATTGCCAAAAGCTCTAATTCTTCTGATTGTTGATTACACACACATGATCTATGTAATTTTTAAAAAGTATTCTTGTTCTAGGGATATGGAGGTGCAAGATGGTAAAATGGGTAACAGTCCGTTTGGAACAAGTTACCTAACCTTTTCCTTCTTTAGTTTCCTTATTTGTAAAATGGGGACAATAACAGTATCTACTTTACTTTATAAGGTTCTTATGAAGATGAAAGTTGATTTATATAAAGTGATTATAATAGTACCTGTTATATGATACAAAATATTAAACAAGGGAATGTTGTAAATTTAAAAGTCTTATCTTTTTACCTCTTTCTCTTTTTTCTTTTTGTCATCTTCTTTCTTTTTCTTACTTTCTGGCATGAGATCATCAAGCCAACTAAGTTCTCTCTTTGTGAAACACAAGTCCATGATCTTACGTACAAAAACCAATGCAAGAACCTTAAAAAAGCAAGTAGGAAATATTAAGTAATACACACTATAAATTATACCACATAAAGAGGAAAAAGATATTTATTAAATCTTATAAATAGTGAAAAATGCTTCATATATGTTGCTTAAAAATTATTCATATACCATTTCATTTCAAAGGAACTGAGTCACCTGTTTGTATTTTTTAAAAAGATACAGTTATAAAGCTATTAATCTTCTCCTGAATAAATCCCTTGCACTATACAAATCCTTGTATAAAATTATAAAGCAGGTTAAGTATGCTGAATATCAAAGTAAAAAAGATTAATTTTTTAACTTCAAATTATATATAAGTATATATAATTTTTAAACTATTTTAAGCAATCCATTAAAGTACCTATTCCGAGCATTAGATTTTAACTTTTCAATCAATATGAGAGAAGACATATTACTTAATTTGCTCTTCTTCAACTGCTACTGAGGATCAACACGTTTTCAAATGCTGACAGGCCGTCCGGATTTCGTCTTCTGCTATTTCTTATTTTTTAAACTTTGTCTGTTTTTTCTATTGGTTTTTATGACTTTTGTTTAGGAACTCTTAAGAGCTCTGTGTGGTTTGGACAGAACCCTTTATCTGCCTTATGTGTAACAAATATTTTCTCCCAGCTTCACAATCTGATTTCACTCTGTTTTTGACACTTTTTGAACATACAAAACATTTGCCATGTGGTCAAATATCTTTCTTTTATAGTTTGGTTTTCCTATCTTCTTTGAAAAGTTATCCCCAATCACTGCATTATACAAATACACTTATAAATTTTCTCCTACAACTTATTTTACCATTTACATCATAAATTCATTCATGATTTTATTCTGAAAATAGTATTAGGGAGTATAACCTTCTAGTATACAGTTAAATCTTCAACATTATGTACTAAATTTTTCCATAGAAATAAAATACCACCTTTAATGAAATAATCTACTTATAGTATTCAAGTGATAAAATTCCAACATATTCAGATAAATTTCTGGACTCAGTTTATTTTTCTGATCTATTTTTCTATTCCTGTGCCAATTCCATATTGTGTTGACTACACTAACTTGCCGGCAGTTTTTAAATATTTGGTTTTAAAAGTGTGGTATCAGTGCAGAAAAAGTCAAATAGATGGCCAAGTCCCCCAACCCCATTTCTAGCCAGGAATCCTTCTTAATTATAATTACCTTTATCTTGTTATTCTCTGGTATTTATGTCTTTATTTTTAATGAATAATTTACATACAGTAAACTATAAAAATAGCATGTGTGCACTTTGATGATTTTGACAAATGTATATATTAGTGTAATCCACACCCCAACAAAATATAAAACTATAGAACATTTCTACCATCCATGTTGTTGTAGGTCTGGCATTTATTTTTCTCTATAAGCTCTGAAATTATTTATCCAATTCATGATGACACTGTTTCCCACTCCAACACATACATTCAAATAAAACTCTAGTAAAATTCATACTTGGAACTATATTACCTTTAAATGCTATTTTTCAGAGAAATGAAATTTTTATGATAATAAGTCTTCATAACAAGGAACATGGTATTTGTTCAGATCTTACTTTACATCCTTTAATACATTTATGGGTTGAATTTTGTACCGCATTAAAGATAAGTTGAAGTCCTAACTGCCACTACCTCAGAATATGACCTTACTTGGAAACAGAGTTGCTGCAGATGTAATTAAGATAAGGTCAATTGGAATAGGGTGGGCCCCTAATACAAAATGACTGGTGCCCTTATAAAATGGCCATGCCATGTGAAGACACAGAAACACACAAAGACAACACCATGTGATGACAAAGGCAGACCTGAGTTACACTGCTACAAGCCAAGGGATGGCAAAGGTTGCCACTAACCTCCAGAAGCTAGGAAGAGGCAAGGATTCCCCTACAGGGTGCAGAAGGAGCATGGCCCTGCCCACACCTCCACACAGTCTCCAGAAGGGTGAGATAAATTTCTGTTTTAAGTACCAGTTTGTGGTACTTTATTATAGCAGCCTCAGAAAACTAATAAATATAAATGCTATTATAAAGCCTTTTTCTTTCAAAAAAAAAAGTGAAAATAAAAAAAAAAGCCTTTTTTCTTTAAATAGGTCTTTCTTTTAAATTTTATTCTTAAGTGTTTTAGTTTTTGGTCATTATTGTGAATGAGATTTTGTTCCCATTTTTAGTATTATTACTGAGTTAGAGACTATCTACTAATTCTCATGTTTTCTTATATCCCTACCCTAACACAATTCTTACTGATTCTATTAAGGGCTCTTAATCTTTTTTTTATTTTTTAACCCAAGCCACTTGGGTTAATAGGTATACAATCACATTTTCAACAAATCTGTTAATAATTCCTTTGATGCTAAAGTATCATTATCTATTTAATCATGACATTACTCTAAGAAATACTGATAAATTTGTTTAATTGCTAACATTTTAAGATTTTTGCACTTACATTAATAAGTAAAAGAGATCCATAGATCTTTTGTACAACTAAATTAGGCTTTGGTATTAAGATCTTATTAGTAATTCATCAGAAAAAATGCAGAAATTACCATCTTTTCCTTTGGTATAGAATAATTCAAGAAGTATTGTAATTATCTCTTTAAGATTAAGCTGTTAACCAATATGACCCAGGCACACTAAGGACAGATCTTTAACCATTTTTCCAGTCTCTTGTATGCATCTGGACTATACACAGGTTTTATACTTCTCTTTGGGTCAATTTTGGAAATGTAGACACAGTATGGAAATAATCCATCTCCTCTAGATCAGGGGTTGGCAAACCACAGCTCCTGGGTCAAATCTGGTCTACCAGCTATTTTTGTATAGCCCATGAGCTAAGAATCACTTTTTTAGACCAACATGTGAAATTAATCTGGTGATAAAGAACACTGATCTTGAACCCCAATTAAGTGAAATGTTATCCCAAATAAAAAACAATTTCATTCTTCTCATCGGTAGTCCTGTATTTCTTTTTTTAAAAAAAATGTATAATATTTTAAATGTAATCAATAAGAAATTGTGAAAATCTGTTTTTCTCTCTTATTATGTAAGTATCTACATAATATTTTCATGGCCTACAAAGCCTAAAATATTTACCATCTGGCCCTTTGCAGAAAAAAGTTTGCTCACCCCTGCTCTAGATGTTCAAATTTATTGCTATACATGCAATATTTTCTTAAAACCCCTTGAATCTCTTCCATATCTGTGGTTATATTTCTTTTCTCCTTCATCTTATATATTTCACTTTCTCATTTCCTCTTCACTCAGGTTTGGAAGGGGTTTATCCATTATTAATCTTTACAAATAAAAAATTTTGTTGTAATTAAGTCTTCTTGAGTAATAAAGGCAATGAAGTGTACACATCTTCCTATGAGTATAGCTGGGCTCAAAGTTTTAGACAGGCATTGTTATAAAGTTCTCCCTTTTGAGGTTACAGTGAGCTATGATTGCACCACTGCACTACAGCCTGGGGGACAGAGAGAGACCCTTGTCTCTAAAAATAAATAAATACAGCTCTATCTTTCAATACCTCTATATGGTTTTTTAACTCAGTTTTCTATCCAGGGATTATTTACAACACTGTTTAATTTCTAAATACTTAAGATTATTTTAGTAGTTTCACATGTTTTTGTTTTTGTAATTTAATTGCCACCAGGGAATATTACTTGCAAAATTTTTATGGCTTTTTAGTTATTTTAGGTTTTCTCTGTGGCCAATTTCTATACAGTATTTACAAAAGGATGAATATTCTCATTTTGTAAAATGTAATATTCCATGATAATTTAATGAATTATACTGATTTTCTTATTAAAGTCATCTATAGGCTTCATTACTTTTAACTTCTAGATCTGTCAATTTCTGAAAAAGACATATTAAAATATTCCATTAAAGAATCATGTCATTTTGGTTGCTTTGCTTTTTACATTAGACTATTATGTTTATTTCACGAACATTCTAAAATCTAAAGTTGTTAAAAATACAAAATAGAGTTTTATAGCCTGAGGACTAAAAAACAAAACAAAAATTTAGAAAATGACAAGACAATTCAGACTGGGGAACAACAGGCTTATATCTAGAAACAGATAATCCACATTTTCAAACATCTAAGGTGTTTGAAATGGGCTATTCCTTTTCTCAAAGTCAATCATACATATTAATGAAAGAGTCAGTATAAAAACACACAAATATGTTATTAATTAGTGACAAAGTAAGTCTGAAAAAACTTACCATCATGGGAAAAACTACTGCAGCAGCTGACGCTTTTATCACCCACAAAAGAACCAGACAAGTAAGCTGAATGACTGTGAAAATATGGACCTTCCAGAGAGGCACATAACGGAGGTATATCAAATCAGGCTGATGCTTAGCAGGCATTCCAAATAATTTAATACGGTCAAAAAACTATATAAAATGAAAAACAAAAAAGAAAAAAGTTCTCAACAAAATATCATTTTGCTATTATAAAGAAATTATACTCAACTTTAGGGTTTTGTATATTCAAATTTAAACTATAAATTCCTTGATCTGTTCTGATACTATAGAAGAATGACTCAGCAAAGAATCTCTGGATCCAAGGAGAGGAAAAAAAAAAAATCAATCACTTAACTACAGCAATTAATTTAATCAGAAAACAAGTCAAAATGTTTTAATTTGGGGGATTAAAGTATTTAGATAAATTAATCTGCTATAATCAAATATACAAGTCATGTAATCTCTTTGACCTGGTTTCATAATATGTACAATAAAAGGACAATAACCTGAATTACAATTACTTCTGAAGTTCTTTCTAACACCAGAAAATAACTTGAGGTTATTGTTATTAAATAACAATTACTAAATAATTCTTCACTCACTGCAAATAAAACTATGAGCAAATTTCTTGGTCTCTTTGAACTTTAATTTCCTCATTTACAAATTGAGGGTAAGATCAGCCTTATCCATCTCACAAAACTATTGTAAAAGTCAAGTGAGATAATGAAATACTTTCTTGAGCAATGGAGAGTAGATCCTGGACAGTGTTGAAAAGATAAAGATGCTGTCTTTAAGAAGCCTTGCCAGTCACTAGCCCATGATTTGGCAACTTTAGACAACATGCTTTTCATGGTAAGAGGTGGGCATGGGGTGTTAACTGTGCTTTATGATCTAAATGCTTTATAGCAAAATTGGATTCATACAAATCTTAGCAAGTTTTATCAGGTTGTTTTCCAGAAACTCTTATAAATAAAACAAAGTACTGAAATCACTGGGTTCTAACCTTGGCTTCATTGCTTACTTAGCTAATAAACTTCAATCCGTCCCTTTATTTCTCTGTTTCCTGATTTATAAATTTACAATTTCTTCCTTTCCTCTCTCCCAACCAGTGTTTTCAGGCTCACAAAACGATTTACGTGCTAGGCCAGTGGTCCCCAACCTTTCTGGCACCAGGGACCAGTTTCATGGAAGATACTTTTTCCATGGGGGGGGAGGGGGAGGGATGGCCTCTACAGTCAGGTCCCTAATATGCCATGTACCAGTACCAGTCCGCAGCCAGAGGGGTTGGGGACCACAGTCTAGGCTTTATTGTGCCATATTAATGGCAGGTCTTATACCGTTTTTTACAAGAAACTAATATGTACCTTTTCTTTTTAAGTACTGAAAATTGCTGTCCTACATGCCAGAAATAGCACTTTTTTCCCATTCCAATCCTTTTGATCCTCCCTCAAGGTACACTTGTCTTTGTGATAGTTACAGAGTTACAGGGCCTTACAACAGCTTCAGTTAAAAACAGGTAAGGACCAGGATCATGTCAGTTCATGATCTCATTCTCTGGCGGGGCAGGGGGGAATGTGCAGTAAGCAATAATCACTTGGCAAGTGTGGATTTGAAGTCCCCAGTTAGAAAACTAACCTGCTCCCAAAATATCACAGAGTTGAGAATAAATCACTATCATCAAAACAATTGTTGCAAATTTAAAATATTTTTAAGTTTTTCTATAAAATCATTGAATATTTAAGACTTGCCTGGATTCCTTTTAATGAGGAAACTCCCATATAAAGGAAAACACCATAAAGAACAGGCATTGGAATAAACTGTAAGTAAAATGATCACAATTAGAACTTATGACTAATAGGTACATAAAAACAAATCAGTGAGTAATTATGGGTATAGATCCTTCAGTCATGAGGATTAGGCCAACCTAACATTTCTATACATAAGAAAAATGCTAATATACAATAATTTCCTCGAGAAACTGCTCATTTTCTACATGTTCCTTCCTAAAAAGGGAATACGTACAGTTGTTAAGAGCATGGGTGCTGTAGTCATACCAGTTGGTTTAAAAAGCTAATTAACTTTTTAATCAAAACTTAACCTTTCTGTGCTTCAGTTTCTACATCAGATTTCCGTGAATATTAAATGACTTGAAATACATAAAACACTCAGAAAAACACCTAATACAAATCGATCACTCATAAAACACTAACCATCATTATTACTATCACCAACTGCTACAGGGACTATTATACATACAGTAGCATTTACTGAACACAGTAACTAAAATCCACCTCTGAAATAAAGTCCTTATCACTGTGGCTATCATGAGAATCCCAGACTGCCCACATGGGCCATGCCTGGGCATCCTGCAAGAAAGCCAGGCTATTAATAGCCTCCATCCATTTACTCAAAAACCACAATCAGCACTCTGATCCAAATGAGAGATCTGTAAGGAAAAAAGACTTAAAAACTAAAGAGAAAAATCATATCCACCTCTACTAACAAACCTCATATGTCTTTTCTAAGGACACTGGAAGAAAAAATAATAATTCATAAAGAAAACACATTATAAAAATCTAATCAATATCCTCAGGGAACTTAAAATATTTTATCTGAAAAGCAACTACAGAATGCCGAGAAAAAGGAATAATTAGAATGAAAAAAAGCTCCTGGAAATTAAAGATATAATTATGTAAATAATTAAATAGAATTTTTTAATAATTGTTTTGAGAAGACTAAAAATCAATGTAACAATATGGAAAATCGAGGAAATGTTCTTTAATAGTGTGGGAAAGAAGGGATAAGAACAAATCCAGAAGGTCTGAGATCTGTTTAGTTGAGTTGAAGAAATTTCTAACAGAGACAACAGAGGAAATACACAATGGAATAAAATTCCCACAGCTGAAGGCACAAGTTTCCAGAGTAAACTGACCCACAGAGAAGAAAATTTTGGTAGCTTCCAGAAACGGGGGGAAAAAGGTCTCGATAAAAGTACAAAAGCCAAATAGATATCAGATTTCTCATTAGAAAACAGGCCTCTAGAAAACAATAAAATGATGACTTTTGACCCAGAGGGAAATTATTTTGAACCTGGAAATGTATATCCAACTATAGATCAAATGTTAGGGTAAATAAAGACATTTTGAAACCTGCAAGAACTCTAAGCTTATCCCTCATGGTACCCTGCGTAAAAAAGAATTCCTTCAGCAATACAAAAAAGGAATGCAAGAAAAAGGGGAACCGGCACATAACAATTTTTTATAGTAAAGGAAGTTAATAGATTTTAAGAAAACTTAGTGGGTCTTGAGGCTTGGGTTGGAGCGAAATAGGGTTTATTTTTGCCACCCTATGGGCAGATCACACTGCTTAGTCCTCAGCAAATATTTATATCATATAATAATATTGTTTATGTGTTCCCAGAGGGTTTAAATTTTTTATAATTTAACTTACAAAAGAAGCACAGAAAGCTTAATTATAATAACAGCACAGAATGCAAATACTATCAACCTTTACAATAATAATGAAAGTAAAAAGCCAATAAAAGGTAGGAGATGGAAGGGAGTAGAGTGAAGACGGAGAATACATAAGCATTAGGAAAGCCACAATCTTAGATCAGAGGCTCTCAAATGTTTTGGTCTTAGGATCCCTTTAAAAAGTACTGAGGACTCTCCGCTCCCCACGCCCCAACCAACTACTTTTGTTTATGTGGGTTATATATACTGATATTCACCATATTAGAAATTAAAAGAAATTTTAAACAGCTATTCTAAAATAACAATAAACCCATAAGCTAACATAAGAAACACATTTTTATGAAGAACTATAATTTCCAAAACAAAATATAATTAAGTGAAAGAAGAGCATTGTTTTACATTTTTCTAAAACTCTTTAGTGGCCAGCTTAACAGAAGACTATTGAATTATCGTATCTGCATCTGTATTCAATCTGCTGCAATACTCTGTTCTGGCTGAAGTATATGAAAAAAATCCGGCCACACACAGTTATGCACCTGGAAAAAGAAGGATATGGCAACCCACTGACAGGGTGTCAGGGATTCCCAGAGGTCTTTGGACTAGGATGACGTTGAGAACCACTGTTTTAGATAAAGAGATTCAGTCTAAACATAATAAACTGAAAAATAAAATTATAAAAATATTTGGAGCTATAATGATGGTAACCACCAGAATAGACTAAAAAAATGAAGTTAAAGAGTTTACCTCTGGCCAGGTGCAGTGGCTCACGCCTGTAATCCTAGCACTCTGGGAGGCCGAGGCGGGCGGATTGCTCAAGGTCAGGAGTTTGAAACCAGCCTGAGCAAGAGCGAGACCCCGTCTCTACTAAAAATAGAAAGAAATTAATTAGACAACTAAAAA
>CAUYRT010050309.1:0-67582 GCA_963574885.1 Lepilemur ruficaudatus
TAAGGTTAAGTATATTGCCCTTGCCATCCTCCCCCCTCGAGTCAGAGCTTCAAGCATGACCATCCCCCATATGGTGCACATTGCACTGATTATGTATGTATATACCCATCCCCTCCTCCCCTTCCCGTCTACCCCACTCCCAATAAATGTTGTTCCTATATGTCCACTTAGGTGTTGATCAGTGAAACCAATTTGCTGGTGAGTACATGTGGTGTTTGTTTATCCATTCTGGGATACTTCACTTAGTAGAATGGGTTTCAGCTCTATCCAGGAAAATGTAAGAGGTGCTATATCACCATTGTTTCTTATAGCTGAATAGTACTCCACGGTATACATATACCACATTTTATTAATCCACTCATGTATTGATGGGCACTGGGGTTGTTTCCACAACTTTGTAATTGTGAATTGTGCTGCTATAAACATTCGAGTGCAGGTGTCTTTTTTATAGAATGTCTTTTGTTCTTTTGGGTAGACGCCCAGTAATGGGATTGCTGGATCAAATGGTAGCTCTACTTGTATCGCTTTAAGGTATCTCCATATTGCTTTCCACAGAGGTTGCCCTAGTTTGCAGTCCCACCAGCAGTGTAGCAGTGTTCCTGTCTCTCCGCATCCACGCCAACATTTATTGTTTTGGGACTTTTTAATAAAGGCCATTTTCACTGGAGATAAGTGATAGCTCATTGCAGTTTTGATTTGCATTTCCCTGATGCATAGACATGTTGAGCATTTTTTCTTATGTTTGTTGGCCATTCTTCTGTCTTCTTTTGAAAAGTTTCTGTTCTTTGTTTCGTGTCCTTTGCCCACTTTTTGATAAGGTTGTTTGATTTTTTCTTGCTGCAAATTGTCAGATTTCTATTGAAAGGTAGCTTGTTACGGTTATGATATATTATCTTGATTATTTTTTTGTCTTTCTTTTTCCTATTCATCAGACTCTCTACCTGAAAATGGAAAACATTATCTAGATAGCTAACTGCCAGGCTTAAAAAACTAAAATTGGAGAGGAAGGCCGGGTTTTAAGTTTAGAAGGTTATTGAAATTAATAGCTAAAATAAAGAATCTGCATTGCCTTAGATTCCAGTAACACATCTAGTAAATTTACTCATTTAGTCAATAACGTCAGTGACTCATGAGTCAAATCACTTTTCAACTGAATTGCGACTTCAGTAATTTTCCACTTAGGGGCCCCACGTGAAACGTTAGAAAGTCCTCTTTATTATTTGGTCATTATATAGACGTATAAAACAATCAAATATTATAAAATAATCAAATCCCCAGGGAAACTCAGTCACCAGAAATATTAAAGGCGCTTCTTGGAAGGTTCTTGGACCACGTCCGGACAGGCAGCTTGAAGAAGGTTGCGGGCCTTGGGTCTCAGCTCACACGCCGCGTCGACGGGAGAAATTTCAGCCGCAGGACCGAGGAACTGCCTGAAGGTGGCGCTCGAGGGCGCTCCAACAAAGCATCTGACTCGGCAATTTCAGCATCTGGAAAGAGAGAAGTCAGGCCAGTCTTTTCTTCCTGATAAAGTTAATTGCCTCGTATTAATGCACAGCATAAGACTTCGCAGCACAGAAAGAATAACAAAGTTATAAAAGGTATAATTTGGAGGCTTTGTGAAGAGGCGTGATGATCAGGCGCTAATCGGTATAAATGCTCCGACGTGCTAATGCTCAGCGCAGAGGTTTTCTGAAGGAGGAACAATGCACGCGCGTTGCCTGCACGCGCGTGGGGCTCTGAAGCGGAGAAAGCTTTTTGGCCTGCAATTGCTCATCTATTACTCTTTACTTCAGAACACATCTACTTGACACTTACTTTTTTTTTTTTTCAGGCACACCCTTCCCACTCTCGTTTCGTGTGTACATTCACATGAGTGAAATATGCTTTTTACACTTTGCTGGGTGTTGAAGTCGCTGCCCGATGAAAAGGCTTTGGTCTGCACCTTGCGGCGGCTGCCCCTAACACTGGGTCTGTGAGGCTTTAAAGTACGAAACACGCTCATCTAGACGATACCACAAGGCCACCAAGTTTGGATTCTCCGCCCTACCTCCTGAGCCTGCGTCCTCCTGTGGGTCCTGCTCATGCACTTCCCTTTGAAGCTCCATAAAAGGATGCATCCTGGCATTCCCGGAGAGTCGGCTGTTTTGAGAATAGAAACTGCTGACCCCTACAGACCTCCTACCTCGCGGTTCCATGTCACCGCCACCCCACGTGGGTAAGAGCAGCGTGGGATGGCTGCCCCCTGGCACACACCCCCTGCCTTCAGAAGGCCCCAGCCCCTGAGCTGAGGCTGCCTAGTTCTTGGCTTGCTCCCCTAAGGAGCAGGTTAAATCCTACCGAGGAGACTTCCTCTGAGGAAGGAATTTAAGTTTACCTCACCTACGTAAAGCACCCCATCCCAGGTCTAAGAAGACAATTTTCTCTGATCCCTCATACCTTTAAAGACCCTCAACTAGGCTGGGCCATGAATGCAGAAAAGTGGCCAGGATGGGGCTGATGGAAACGGGTTGCCAGGAAGCCTGGGTTGGCCTCGTGGCCTCTACAGCTGCAGCTCCTGTAAGAAGGAAGACGACTTGGTGGCCTCTCCAGCCAGACCGCCTGGCCTGACTTTCTACAGCCTGCCTTCCTGGAGCTTCTTTCTCTTAGCATTGCTTGTCATCCTCCCAGGGCTGTCCCCAGAGGGAAGTAGTTCAAAAAGAAGGAAATAAAAAGGCAGCCTTGTGGAAAGGGGTGAGCCACGACCAAAGCCCGAGAAACCAAAATGGCTTTGGTGGAGGAGGACATTTCCCACCTCAGGCCACATTTTTCTCCCTTACTCCACATGCATGTTTTGAGTGAGATAGGCAAAAACACCATTCCCAAAGTCTCTTGATCAATACTTGTTACCCAGACTAAATACAGGTGGTTGAAAGGGTTCAATTGACTACAACGACCTGCGCCTTTATTCTTGTCTGGCATGTTCTTTGAAAAAGGCACGGTCCACAGCGTTCCCTGCACAAGCCACATCACAGCAAGAGGGAAGGTGAGCACAACTCACACCTGCTGCTAGGACATAGGATGTGTAGTAGTTTTTGTTACCTTTATGTTTGAAATCCTCCCGTTTCCCCCAGAAATCTGCCCTTCAAACCCGGGAGGTAAGCAAGGCACAGAAGATTCACCACTCAAAGGACCCAGGTGGCTGTGCCCTAAATCACACTGTGGACACCCAACAATCCACTGGCCGTCACTGGTTGTCCAGATGCTCCCCAGAGCAAGTCTTAACGAACTTGTTCTTGCCAAATGTTTTGGATTTACCTGATGTGTACTAGGTCTGGCGACTTGTCCAGTGTTGCCTGCTCCCTAACAACAACGAGTGTAACAGCCGCCGCCTCTGGACACCTGCTGCTCAAACTGCCTTACGTATCACCCCACGCAGTCTTCACGGCACCACCAGATGTACAGTCAGCGTTCCCTTCTTACCGACGAGGACCCTGAGGTATAATACAAGAAGGGGAAGCAACTCCCCAAGTGAATAAGGGACATAAGTTATGCAAAAAGCACCATGGGAACACAGGTGAAAGAACAATTTAATAAAAAACAAGAAAATAGTCATAGCTAATGTCTGTTGAGCTCTGTATATGAAGCCCTGTGCCAAGTGCTGCATAAACTTTCTCTCCTTTAATCCTCAAATCGGCTGCTGTGAAAATTACATCAAAAGCACAGGCAGCTTCTACCACTAAAGGGATAATGAGCACATTAAAAAGGTACTATCTTCTGACCACCTGCGCTATTGTCTCTTGTTCTGACCACTGATTTTTCCAAGGCACGTTGAACAGACCCAGCTTTCCCACTGCTTCCTCTAAGGTCCTCTCATCCGAGTCCTAACAGCACCTAATGTCTGGGACAACAACCGTGCTCCCTCTCTCCTCCCCCCGGAACCTCCAGCTACACCCCTGGACATTATTATTATTCTCAATTTAGAAATGAGAAAAACAAATCTCAGACAAACTAAATATCTTGTGCAAGTTCATTCAGCTTATAAGGGAAGAAGTCATGGTGAAGGGAGGGCGGTATAGACCCAATGTCTGGCTCCAGGGCAAACAAAGTAGGTGAGGGCATCACAGGAAAGGGCAGCAGCCAGGACTGGAGCGTGAAGCAGTGTTTGATTAAAAACTGCAGACCAGTGTGTGTGGTGGGAGTAGAGGGCAAGTGGTGGGGAGCAGTTGGGTGGTAAAGTAATTCATATGCTGTACAGAAAGAAAAAACTTTTCCTCTACCCTGTCATGATCAGTCTCTAGGGGCCTGTGAATTAAACTGGCAAAAGACCCACTAGCAAGAGAGAAAAACAGTTTATTTACACAGGCAACCAAAGAATACTTGGTGATGAGTAACTCTCTTAATAGAGGTAAAGAGTTTATATATGGAGCTTAACAAAGGGATGTGGGTGAGTGTCAGGGCTTCAGTGGGAAGGTATAGAAGGTTCTATTGGGCTTTTTGATGCTAATGGTTTGGGCAGTCTCTCTCTCTTGCAGCTAAATTCATAGAAAACTCCTCAGAGGGGGGTTAATGACAGCCATATTTGGGGGAAACTCTGCTTTAATCAGATAAGAGAAGTTCAAATAATATTTCTTTCTGCATCTTCTTTAGCTCAAATGTTTTCACTTTAAAATAATCCTTATACTAACTCAGGCGGTCTGGTTGGATCCCCACAAGGCCGTGCTACAATATGGCACTTTAGCTTTTGAGCCAAAGCTTTTTAAGCAGAGTTTTGATATGATTAGTTCTACTTATTACTAAGACCTTTCACCAGGATATTTCAAAATATTTTACTACTTTTGATTGATCAAGTTAATTAATAAAACCCATGAGAAAGGATAATAGCACTTTTACTCCCGCTGTATGGGTAAGGAAACTGAGGCAGAGAAGTTAAACAATGTGCTTAGGATCATGGGCTGTTAGTCACAAAGCAAAGCCTCCTGTCCCAATCTTCCAATTCCTGGTCCTGAATTCTGTTCCTAACAGTGACCTAATGTTCGACTCCAAGAAAACCGTCAGCCAGGGCACACTTAATCCTGTGCTAAAATATAGAAAGCTATTCAGGCGCACCCTGGCCACATCCCAGGCCTACTTGAGCTACACTGCCTCTGAGCTGTGTCTTCCACAGTTTAGCAGAGAAATCTCTGCCACCCTCACTCAGTGTCTTCCATGTTTGTAGGTGCAAATACTCATTTACACAGCAAGAAAGACAATCCAGTGCCCCACTGACTTTGTCACTCCAGGGTCCTCTGAATCCCCTACTGTACTTTTCCTCTCCAAGTCAGAGCAAACAATAATTAATCTTCAGCAGACTGAGTACCTCAGTTGCAACAAGTTTAAAGCATCTCATTGAAGAAGATACACTTCAGTTTGGTGTTTGAGCTCCTCAGCAATACCCTGCAACTCTAAAACACTGGATGCATCTTTTGAAGAATTCTAAGAACCTTCTCACAGGAAAGGGTGGCTCAGGGGCCTCTAGCTACTCTCTCGGGGCCCCTTTGAGCTCAGAGTTTTGATGTTAGGTGGGGCCAAGAAAAGATGGTTGCAGAGAGGGAGGAGAACGGAGAGGAGTGGCAACCAAGGGACAGAAGAACCAGGCATGCAAAGCCTTGGTTAGCCAAGTGTGTCACCTCTAGAGTCGGTGGGCCCCTGCCTCGTACATGGCCATGTCCCAGTCCCCAGCACAGCATAATAAATGTACTTTCATTATAGCTCAAATAGATCACTAACCAGGCAAGGACGGAAGGAGGGAAAGGGAATTCAGCCAGGACTCTAGAGGTAACAGGCCACAGAAAGAGTCCTGATCCACTTCTCCTAGCAGCATGACCTTGGACAAGTTATAGAACCTTCGTGAGCCCATTTCTCCTCTGCAAAATGGGGATCATAGCAACATCTACCTCACAGGTGTTGACACCAAGGAAAACTTTCTCACTGCCCTCTGAAGGTTCATTGAAAATCACTGAGAGGCAGATTAATAGAGAAAAAGCATACAAATTTATTTGATCGTAGTTTTACATGACGTAGGTGCCTTCAGAATGAAGACCCAAAGATACAGGGGGGACTGTCCATTTTATGCTGAGGTTCAACAAAGTATGGACACCGTGTAGAAATATGATTAGACAAAAATGGTATGCTCTAATGCCAACAGACTGAGTAGGGAAACCCAGCAAGGCCTGTCTGCCTAGACTCTTCTTGGCCTGACCATGCATTCCTTCCTTCTGGGTATGGGGCAGGACCCTCTCTGGAATGGGGGTCTTAAGACCTACAATCAGGCTGGGTGCAGAGGTTCACACCTATAATCCTAGCACTCTGGGAGGCCAAGGTAGGAGGATCACTTGAGGCCAGGAGTTCAAGACCAGTCTGAGCAAGAGTGAGACCCCCATCTCTACTAAAAAATAGAAAAAATTAGCCAGGTGCATGGCACATGCCTATAGTTCCAGCTACTTAGGAGGCTGAGGCAGGAGGATTGCTTGAGCCCAGAAGTTTGAGGTTGCAGTGAGCTATGATGATGCCACTGCACTCTAGCTGGGGTGACAGAGTGAGACTCTGTCTCTAAAAGAAACAAAAAAAAATAAAAATAAAAACCCTACAATCAAATAAATTGGGTTAGATAACTTCTTTTGATCATTTTTTACACAGAAAGGTGGGGGAGGGGTGGAGGTAGACTAATATTTTTAAGTTTTATGGCTGGCTTTGGGGAAATGGGGTTTGGTTTCTATGACTCGCCTTGGGGAAGAGGTATTCTAGTGTCAATGGTTAGCCTCAGGGGAGAAGGAGAGGCCAGAAGTAGGGCAGCAGAAGGTCAGAGAAAAACTTTTGCTTCTGAGGCCTTCATTTTTGGTTGTCATTTTCTTTCTTTTTTCTTTTTTAATTATCACGGTAATAATAGTTGTGTATCTTTATAGGGTACAAGTGATGTTTTGATACAGACATACAATGTGAATTAATCAAATCAGGGCAATTGGGGTATCCATCATCTCAGGCATTTAACATTTCTTTGTGTTAGGAACATTCCAATCCTACTCTTTTAGTTATTTTAAAGTATACCTTAACTTATTGTTGAATATAGTCACTTAGTTGTGCTATCAAATATTCTTCCTTCTATTTAACTATCGAACTCCACTTTTGCACCCATTATCCATCCCCACTTTATCCGCTTTCCCAGCCTCCGGTAACCATCATTCTACTCTCTGTCCCCATGAGATCAATTGTTTCAATATTTAGCTCCCACACAGGAGTAAGAACATGCAAGATTTGTCCTTCTGTGCTTGGCTTATTTCACATAACATAATGTTCTCCAGTTCCATCCATGTTGTTGCAAATGGCAGGATTTCATTCTTTTTGTGGCCATATAATATTCCATTGTGTATACGTTCCACAATTTCTTTATCCATTCATCCACTGATGGACACTTAGGTTGATCCTTGTCTTGGCTATTGTGAATAGTGCTGCAACGAACATGGGAGTGCAGATATCTTTTTGATATACTGAATTTTGGATGTTATTTTCTGAGACCCTATGCAGAGTACCCATGAGCATTGAAGGATGAACCAGATAGAAACACTTAACCCTGGTATCTGGCACTTAACAAGTACCCCCGATAAATATTAGTTATTATTAATTAAAAATTCAAGTTTGTCCTCCCTGATTCCAAAATGTCTGTCACCTCCATGGACCTTCTCTCATAGTTTTTCCTTTATTATTCCTAGAAATGGTATTTGCAAGGTATAGATTTGTAAATCCTCACTCACCACCAAAAAAACCAAAACCATTTCCACATCCAGTTCACCATAAACGAAGCACACTTCTCAGCCAAAAGTTTGTACATCAAAAGCTTGCTTTTGTCATTATTTAGCTAAGTTTTATTTTGTTTCTTATTTTCTGGGAAACATTATTTTCCTTAGATTCCTCCTCCCCTGAGCCAGCACTGGGGCTCCACGGTTTCCATCTCACTGAGCACATAATGGGGCGTCCCGGGGAGATAATGGATTCCGGAGAGCAAGGGGCCACTCACACCGCAGAGCCCAGAGCCTCCAGTAAAGGGTGACAGTGCGGAAACCTCACTAATGCGCTCCTTCCATTACTGCCCTCCAATCTCTCCCATCTCCCACGATTACCTTCCATTAAGCTTTGTTCTTTCAAACCCTCCCTCTGCCCCCCAGGGTCATTAGCTTTCATCTAGCTCAGCAGTCGGCAGCCACCATTGGCCCTGGCGCTTCTCAGAAATCTCAAGATTTGGGGCTAGATAATTTTTTTTTAGAAACCTCCTTAACATGGTTCTTTACCTCGAATTTTTTCAGCTTTGACAAAAGTCACTTGAACATGGGTCCCTAAAAAGTAATGTATTCAAAGGAAAAAAGAAAAACAGAAGTCTCTAGCTTTATCTGTTTTCTGTTCCCTGGTAGGGAGTAGGCAGGCCGGCTGGAGTTGAGGTAGACCAGTATACCGGTTTGTTTGCAACTGATTTAGTAGCTATGGGGAAGATTTTTAAAATTTTATTTGGTATTTCATTTCAACCCATTTTGCATCCTAACCCTGAAACCCCAGGCTGCTTCAGTAGCTCTTTCCTCCGCTAAATCCAGGAAGCAGCCCTGGGGGTGGCCAGAACTATATAAAAGAAAACCACCCTATGACATCCAGAGAGTCACACTCCAGGGCACGTGTCTACGGGAACTTTGGGGAATCTTTTATTTTTCCAGCACTCTGTTTCACTTTCCCACATTCCCACTTGCCCACTACCCCCCAAAAGAATTGGAGTCTTAGTCTCACTAAATAATTTTAAAGTGACTGTTTCTGTAATACATAGTGCTGCCACCAGATGGCATCAAAAGTCACAGTTCTGTTGGTATACTATGTGCCGGACACCTTGCTAGGCATCAAGAATCCAGCTGTGAACAAAAAAAGACAGGGTCCCAACCCCTCAAAAGCCCTGAGTCTAGCAGGAAGGCACATTAAACAAAATGTTATAAATAGTTAAATTACAATGCTGGGAGAAAGTGTCCAGAGACTAATTCTGGGAGTGGGCAGAGACATCAAAGCTCACTACCTGTTTCATGGCCTTCCCTGGCATTCTCCAGCCACCTTGCAGTTAGGCGGGGCCTTGTGACTAGTTCAGGCCAAAGAGATGTGAGTGGAAATCACACGTGACCCCTTAGAGCCACAATAGAGAAGAGTGAGTATAATTTCTCTATGCTTCTCTCTTCCTTTGCTGTGGTAGCTGGTACCATGACAGGTGGCAGAGCCTCTGCTAGCCTGAATCCCTGAGTAACTACGTGGAGAAGAGCTGTCACTAGCCCCCGTGATGCTTGACCCCAAATCTCCGTGGCTCATGTTGGAAAGGTAGCACAAATCTTTATTGCATGAAGTCATGGAGGTTTGGGTGTTAATTTGTTTCTCATAGCCTAGTAAAGCATGTCAGCCGAAGGACTATCTAGTTGCAGAGATGGAACTAAGAGTGGGGTCTTTTTCTCTGAGTGAGTGGCCCTCTGCACAAGAAGAAGTGCAGACTTATGAGGGCCAGAGGAAACAAAAGCAAGCTGCACTGCCATCTCCTATCCTCCTGAGACCAGCGGGAAGAAAGGGGAGGCTTCTTAACCAAAGAGGCTAGGTAAGGTCACAGTTTCTTACCAATGCACGCAGGACACCGTGCACATGGTACCAGACCAGAAAGGTCCGATTGTTTCAGCAGACCCCAGCTCTGGCCAGGGCGGAGCAGAACTCGAGGTAGCTGGCATAGACGACCCCAGGCTGCCCACAGACATGGCCATGGGGCCACTCTATTTATAGCAGCCACAGACATAATGGAAAAAAGTAGTCATGTAGTTAATGGTTGGGTTAGCCAGACACCAGCAACCTCACAAATTAGCTTTTTTAAAAAAAAAATCCTTCTTATGATATAATTTCAAACTTAAAGGAAAAAGGTGAAAGAATAATAGAAAGAAAGAACCCCCATAACCCTTCACCCAGAAAAATAGGCAAAGGCCATAAGTAGCCAGGTGATTTATAAAAAAAAAAAAAAAAAGTCGAATTGGAAAAACTAAGAAAAATTCAACGTCTCTGATAATTAAATAAATATAAACTAAAACACCATTTTCCACCTAGCAGACTGACAAGGTTTATGGGAATGATAATAGTTGTATTGCAGACAGTATGAGGAGATGAGCACTCTTCTGCATTAGTGCTGATTCTGGAAATTGGTGCCATTATCTGATTGGCTTATCTGGCAATAAATATAAAATTTTATAAAGAATGCACTTGCCTTTTAGCACAGCAATTTTAACTCTAGAAATTTATCTCAGTGATATAGGCAAATAAATGTCCCTGCCCCTGCCCCAAAAAGAAGGGTATTCGCCAAAACATTATCAGAGAAAATATCAAAAAGGGAGGGACTTCTGTTAATTAAATAATGGTGTTTTGTACAAAATGCTAACACCACCTACATAGCACTTACTAAATGCCAGGCTCTGTTCTTAATACTTTGCATGTATTAACTCATCTAATCTGACAGATAAGTACTACAATTACTGTCAGCATTTTACAGATGATGAAACTGAGGTACAGAGAGGTTTACTAACTTGTCCCAAGTCAGAGTTAGTGAATGCAGGCCTGACCCCTGTGCCCTGCACCCAGGCAGTCTGGCCCAAGTCTGCTTTCCTAGACATATATCATACTGCCTATCACACAATGTGTAAGCCTCTCGCTGCAGCCATTAAAATGATAAAATAGATTTATATTCACTGTCATGAAAAATGTTCATAATATGTGAATCAGAAAAGTAGGAGACAGTCAACAGGACACAGCATCCCTAGGGGCAGAATGGATGGACAGCCAGCAACGGTACTCTTCAACTTACCATCAGAGTAAACCAAAAATGGGTGATCAAGAAGTGGAGGGCAGTTGCCCCAATTAAAAATCCATGATCTCTTGCCCAGTTCCTGGACCTAGCCCAGGTTTCAGACTTGAAACCCAGTGGTAGAAGAAGCTGGGATCCCAGAAGGAAGGACTTTGCAAAAGAAAATCTACAAATGGATGCTAAAAACATGAAAAGCTGCTAACATCAGTTGTTATCAGAAAAATGCAAATTAAAACCAAGATGAGACACCATTTCCTACCCACTAAAATGGCTAATATCAAACTGACTGATGTCACCAAATGTTGGCCAAAATGTGGAACATTTGATGTGGGCATCAAAACTCAAACTCAAGTTCATCAAGTATTAGAGCTGGGTAGGGTCGAAGTATACATCAGAAATGTACCAAGGATTCAAGTTATAACCACTTGCTCTTGTGGCTTTTTTCTCTATATATTTAAAAAAGCCTTTAATCTCATGCTGAAGATATATAATCTCTGAACATATTTTGGTGTGTAACCTTCTAGACTTTTTTCCATGCTGTGTAAACTACTTAGAAACCTAATTTTAAGGCTTAACTTTAGATTTGCAGAAAAAATTGAGCAGCTAGTACAGAGGGTTCCCACATACCCTTTGTGTTATTTCAATTGCATTGCTATAAAGAAAATAACTGAGGCTGGGTAATTTATAAAGAGGTTTATTTAGCTCACGGTTCTGCAGACTGTACACGAAGCATGACGCCAGCATCTGCTTTTGGTGAGGGCCTCAGGGGCTTCCAAACAAGGCAAAAGGCTAAGGGGGAGCAGGCTGTCACCTGGCAAGAGTGAGCGGGAGCAAGAGACAGAGGAGGTGGTGGCAGGCTCTTGTAGACAACCAGCTCTCCCGTGAACTAATAAAGCAAGAACTCATTCATTATCACGGAGGATCCACCCCCAAGACCCAAGCACCTCCTGCCAGGCCCCATCTCCAAAGCTGGGGATCAAATTTCAACATAGGATTTGCAGGGGTCAAATATCCAGGCCGCATCACCCCTTACCTAGTCTCCCCCATCATTAACACCTTACATTAGTGTGAAACTTCTGTTATAATTAATGAACCAATATTGATACACTGTTATGTAAAGTTCATGTTTTGTTCCGACTGCCTCAGTTTTTTCCCAGTGTCCTCTGTCTGTTCCAGGATCCCACCCAGGCTACTTTACATTAGTCATTAAGTCGGTTTAGGCTCCTCTTGATGGGGGCAATTTCTTAGACTGTCTTTGGTTCTGATGACCTGGGTAATGCTGAGGAGCACTAGTCAGGTCGGGCGTATCGCAGGATGCCCCTGTTATGGAGTTTGATTTTCCCGTGGTAAGACTGGGCCTATGGGACGCCTTTGGCTTTTTTTTTTAATCCTGTTTTGGATCACTTGGGTGATCAACTTTGAAAATGGTCCCCTTACTGCCCGGAGAGAGAGAGAGTTCTCTCTCATCTCTAGAAGACCTCAGTCTCCTGAGATCGGTTTAGTAGGTTGAGCCAACGTTCAAATTCTGAGTCAAAAATAATAGAAGGAAAAGTCGCAGAATATTTGCTTTTTAAAAAGACATAATCTTTGCGCTGCAGAATCTATAAAGAAACCTCTTTATCGTTTGCTTTTATTTAACAATTTGTTTGAAAAGTACTCTTCCCCCTATTCCACAGGCAAATTTTCTTGTCCACTGAGACTTTCCTTATCACTTTATAATAGCTGCATTTTAATAAAATACCAAGGGGCAATTAGTTTTTATGAAGGTAATTGGCATTAAAACGTTACTTGTGATTGAGATTTTTTTATTTTATTTTTCTTTCAACACAAAAATGAAGGCACGTGGTAGAGAAAGCAAATCAGTGCACGGTTAATTGACTCACAATAGAAAGCCTACAGCTGCTCTCCTTGATATACGTTTGTGGCACTTTTGTTATAAATGTATCTAAGCAAATGAAAAGAAATTTTGAGGAAAGAAGGAGTTTGCTGACCCGGTGCAGTGGCTCACGCCTGTAATCCTAGCACTCTGGGAGGCTGAGGTGGATGGATCCTTTGAGCTCAGGAGTTCGAGACCAGCCTGAGCAAGAGCAAGACCCCGTCTCCACTAAAAATAGAAAAATTAGGCAGGCGTGGTGGCACGTGCCTGTGGTCCCAGCCACTTCAGAGGCTGAGGCAGAAGGATCGCTTGAGCTCAGGAGTGTAAGGTTGCTGTGAGCTAGGCTGATGCCACGGCACTCTAGCCTGGGCAACAGAGTGAGACTGTCTCAAAAAAAAAAAAGAGGAGTTTGCTGTATGAAAAATAGGAGTTTTCTTTATATTGAGGTATAACTTACAGTAAAATACACATATCAGCAATCAATGTGATGGATTTTGAGAACAGTACACCCAAGTATTCTCTATCCCAAACAAAATAAGGAACATTTCTATCATTCCAGAAAATTCCCTTGTGCCCCTTGCAGGTGAATTCACCCTTTCTCCTCCCCAGAAGAACCACTTTATGATTTTCGTCACCAAGGGTTTGTTTTGCTTGTTCTTGACTTCATAGAAATGGAATCATACTGTCTGCAAGCTTTTGTGCCTAGCTTCTTTCATGTAACATAATATTTTGAGATTAACCAGCTACGATAGCTGTTCAATGCCATCATGCCAGGCAGGCCCATCTGTAATATTTTATTCATCCCAGATAACTCTCTTTAGCTGGGACATTCACAGTCTAGGGCATCACCAGGAGAAGGGTCTGGAAGCCATTTAAGACAGACAAAGTGCTGAGAGAATTGAGGCCTAGAAAACAGACTTTCAGGAGAAAGAAGAGAGAAGAAAAAGGGGGACAAGAACATGGCCATACAGTACTCGAAGGGCTGTCATCTCAAAGAGGAGACAGACTTTTTGTTCGAGGTTCCAGCATTAGAACCCGTGGGTGGAAATTACTGGGAGGCAGTGTTCAGCTCTATATAAAGGGGAGCATCTTTCAACAACAGGTCATTGGGGTACCTTGAATGCTATTTAATAGTTAAGTTTCTCATCACACAGATTGCTCCGGAAGAGGCTCATAGCCATTTGCCAAGGATGTTATTAAAGGAAATCCCCCTATTAGGTGGGAAAGAACATCTTCCTATGACTTGTGGCTTTCAATTTAGACAAAGGCTTTATCTCCACTTTATGTCAACAGTAGTTGGTCAATGTGGTTTTTTTTATCTTGTATATTTGACACTGGTAAGAAGGTAGTATGGTTTTCACCCTAAGTGCCTTAAAACCAGCTGCTGCCGTGAAAACTTACTAAGCCTGATTATTCAGGACTGAGGTGGATTTTGTGTTATTATTTCAAAGCACTCTCTGTAAGAAAGAGTCCTTCCCCTGTCTTGTTCCCCAAGGACCCTGCTGGATAGACACAGGCAGTGTGAAATCTTCATCTCTCATAAACACCAACATATCATCCACAAGGGCGGGTGGGACCAACGGGTTTGTCTGCCCTCCTTTAAGATCCAGCTTGCAACCGAAATGAAAAAGCAGCTCTCTGCAGATCTTTTTCAAGTTACCCTCAGGGAGCTGGATAAATGCAGAAGAGAAAGTAATGAGAAGAGAGGAAATGTTTATAAGGCAGGTGGCTGTCCTTCAGGTAGCTCAACAGTCTCCTTAATCCGTCTGCAACATCTACCCCAGCTTGCCTCCCCCATCTCCCAGCCCGCTGCCAATGAGCCCGGATTCCACCCTCTGCTTTAGGTATCTCAGTGTCAGCTCCACCCAAAGCAACTGTCCTCAGAAGAGAAGAAAGCAGAGGAAATAAGTTGCTTATCATCCAACAGACCCCAGGTAGACCTCTTATTCCCTACAAATCCCAACTTCAACAATCACCTTCATTGTCCTCAGGCTATGTCCTTTACATTTTCCCTCCTTCAGCTACTTTTTCGGCTCCAATCCATCTGAAGAAAATTTTTATTTTTATTTATTTATATTTTTTTATTTCAGCACATTATGGGAGTACAAATGTTAAGGTTACATACATTGCCCTTGCCCCCCAAAGAAAATTTTTATACATCTATACCAGGCCCAGAACTTCCCCTCGTTTTTTTCAAAACCACCATCTCTGAGAAGCCTGTCGGTGAACCCCACCCACTTGCTTCACTCCCCGACTCCACCTCTCACGGTTTGTAAACAGCTAGGGCACGTCAGTGTGACCTCTTTTATGCGTTGCCTTCTCCACACAGCAGAGTCATGTGTAGGGATCCACGTAATGTTTCACAATACCTCAACTCAACAGAAACCTCATTTATTTTTTAATCTACAGACATTTGGCAACATGATCTTTAGGATGAAAGCAGAAAGGCTCCCCGACGGCAGCCCCAGGTCTTTCGCTGGGAGAATGCACTCCCAGTGTTTGCTCCCAAGGAGGCTTAGTTGATGGTGGCTCTCCCAGTCCAGAAAGATCTGATGAGGTGTCCTCCCACCCGCAACGTTTGCATTTGAGGCTTTGCCCCAGCCACACCCCTTCAGGGGGACTACTGGGCAGGACAGAGCTAAGTAAGCACCCAGATGGTGCATGCAAAAGAGCTAAAGCAATCTGGGCTTTTCAGAGCTAATTCTGCTTTCAGAGACCGTCTAGCTGGCCCATTCAACCCAGAGAGGAGAAGTGGCATTCATCCAATGCCTTCCTGTTAATGAGGGGCAGAGCCAGGGCAGAAACCCACATTTCCCAATCTGCGATTAACTCACCTTATGCAAGGAGCTAACCATGGATAAAGAAAGGTTATTGTGTCCGTGGGAAACTGGTGTAACACACAAAGAACTGGCATTGACTTGGTCGATTACTACCTGTCTGACATTGCCTCTCTGAACCCCAGTTTTCTCATCTGTGAAATGGGATATTCATACCTACCTTACAGCTTTTATAAAGGATAAAAAGGGCCCGATGTCTGTGGGTGGCCTGCTGCTGACTGACATTCACTACCTCAATTTTCCTTCCCTTTGGCTGCAATTCAGCCAGCCTCTGGCATTCATTTCACAGTAGCATCTCTCTAAAACAGAACCAAAATTGTCTCAAACATTTGAAATATGATGCTTGGTTAACTCTATGGGCAACATTAAATCCTACTCTTTAAGGTGAATATTTTTCAAGTTGTTTTTCAAGATTGTCTTGGCTAGAGTCAAACAAAGTTAGAGGACATTTTTTTTAAGTGTTTTCTGACTCAGCTGCTGTTTGAAGCAGCTGGGGCCTGTTTTTCACCTTTGAAGAACATATCGCGTCTTAATTTTACCCCTTATCAGACATCAAATACACTGGCTAGGGTAACACACGTGAAAAAAAAATCCCGACTGAATGATCCCTGGATGGAAACTTCTCTTCTTTGAGAATCTCTTACCTTAATTTCCAAACATACTTGTAGAACATAAAGGCCCTGCCAGTGCAGGGAGGTGATGAGAGCGGGAGGGAGGGAGCCCATGCTCTTTGTCTGTAGGAGGTGGGGAAGGATGGGAGCCAGAGAGATCGAGAGTTGTCATCCCTTGGGTTGGGGGAATGGGCCCAGAGCATAGCCTGGCATTGGGACATTCCCACCCGTTCCCTGGCTGAGAGGTGACTCAGGGAGGCAGGAGGCATGGAGGAGGTGAAGCCATCAGCTAATGAGCTAATCTGCCATCAGGTAAGGCCAAGTAGGTGGGCCTGTTCTCCACACCCCCTTCCCCAGCAAGCACACGGCACACACTCACACCCCCAAGTGTAGCCTGTCCTTGCAGGACTTCTCCCCAAAGCTGCTGTAGTGCTCTTGGTAACCTGATTTCACTTCTAAAAACATGTTGTGGGGGAGGAAACACCCAGAGGAATGTGCCCCAGCTCTGTCTCACCACCCTTCCCGCTCCAGATGGTTCTAGTTGTGAAAGTTTGCATCCTGGGCTTTCAGATACATTTATATTCTGCCTTACAAACTGCTCTGCTCTGCATCCCCTCTGTCCTCAGACCTTCTGAAATACCTCACTGTCTGCTCGGGGGACCCCTCCATTTGTGTGCTCAGAAACTCTCAAACAGCCTATTTCCTTTGTCTCGGCATCATGCACACATTATTGCCTTTTGATCTTGACCCCAAGAGGCACGTTCCGCTATCCTGGTTTTAGGGAGGGAAAACGGAGACTTCAGGGAGATTACTCTCATAGTACAAAACCAAAATTCTAACCAGGTTTGTCTCCATAATGTTGCCCATTCTACTATAATTTCTCCCTAAACTGAATCCTCAATTCAAAGGAATTTTTATCTTCTCTCCTAGTAAAATAAATTGATGCCATGGATTTATTTTTAAAGCAATACAATGACATTCTTGGTTGCATACACAAAATCTATTGCCATTTTTCTTCTTACTAATATGAGCCCAATTTTGGTTTTTGTTCCACATAGCCCATATCTCTTAGAGAAGCTGATCTCACCCTCGGATCAAGCATGGGACATACTGGCTTAAGAATAATCCCATTCCTCTTGGCAGTGATGGGCATGTGAGCCAATCCATGCCTATGAGGCTAGAGGGGACATCTGATAGGGTCTTCTGAAAACTTCTTCCTTTCTTTTGGGGAAGAACTACAAATAGTGTCTCTCTCACTGAATGTGAACAAGTAAGCTAGCAGCCACAATTACTGCTGACAGCTGTCCCACCATAAGAAGGGGAGCCAGGCTTAGGATGAAGCCAAGCCTGGGAATGTCACAGAATAGAATGAGAACAATGAGACATCAGTTAATGACATCACTAAGGCATTGGTGCAAGCAACCCTGGAGGCAATTCCCCACCTCTGGACTTCCTGACTTATAAGCAAATAAACTGCATAATAGATTTATTTTAATTAATAGATTTGATTCAGATTTTCTGTTTTTCACAGCTGAAAGCATCTTTAACAGATGCCAGTACTCCCCACATTTCCCACATCTACAGAAATATGCAATCATCATTTGCATCTTAAATGATGACCTGGAGGCACCACACAGCCCTCATTTAACAAACAAAATGCAGGTTTCGCAGATGGCCAGTTCTGCGTGGTTTACTGAAGGTGGCTGCACATTCTCTGTCACTGGGAGGCCATTGAGAGTTGAAATTAATTTCCCCTTCTCTTGAATCCAGGCTGGCCACGTGGCCTATTTTGACTAATACAATGCAGTGGAAGTGATACCTGGTAACGTTTGAGGCCGGGCCTTAAGAGATTTGCAGCTTTCACACAGGACTTGGAACACTCCCTCTTGAACCCCGGCCACTGTGTAAGACGTCCACCTGCCCTGTGACTGCCATGCTGTGAAGAAGCCCACACTAGCCGTGATACAAGACAGAGAGGGGAGCACCCTGTGGAATAGCACTGAGGTACCAGACATGTGATAAAACCTTCTCAAATGCAGCCAAGTGACCTCAGCAGAAGCCACATAGAGCAAAATAACTGTCCGACAGAGCCCTACCCAAATGTATCACTCACAAATAAAAATGGTGGCTCTTTAAAGCCACTAACTTTTATCACTCACAAATAAAAATGGTGGCTCTTTAAAGCCACCACCACTAACTTTTATGGTAATTTCTTATACAGCAATAGGTAACTGAAGCTACAGGAACACAAAAACTCCTCTTTCAAAAGCTTCAATAACAGTTGGAAACAGAAAGCTTTCTACTGAATGCTTGTCTAACTGCAGGTTTTGCTGTTCGGGACGCTCTGTTCTCCAAGCGCCCCAGTTCATCCCGGCTGTAGGAACGTGCGACCGCATAATATTAAACAAGATGCGTGCACGCAGCATGTGAGTGTCTGTGCCTGAGGATGTTGCTCTATCCCATTCCTTCCTGTTTTTCTCTACCACAATCAGATCTCAGGTTCTTATCAAAATCTTCAAAAGACTAAAGAAAGTGTATGAGAGAGTGGTATACGATCAAAAGGCACCCACTTTCCTGGTCTCATGAACATCATCCATCCACACACACACACACACGTATACATCCCCTCAGTGCCGGTTCTGATTAGTCTCTACTCTCAGTGTGCTTGGCTTGGCAGAACTGCAGCAATTGTTCAAACATTTGTCCCATAAAAAATCAGCAGAATTTGAATTAACCCCTGCTTTCTTTTAAGCTGAGCTGACATTTTGAGCAAAATTTATTTTAACTAGGGATTTATGACAGGAAAGGACTACTTCTAATTAAATAAGTATTAGCCTCAGTGTGAATAATGACCCCTTGGAAGTTTCCCAGTCCCCTAATAGCTAATTAACAGCTCATAACTGGGCTCCTTTGTGTCCCAAGGCAAGTGTGAAAAGGAGGCCTTGACTGATTAATGAGATGGGCTCAAACCGGATTAAAAAATGAAAATTGGCTTTACGGACTCCAGACCTGCAAATCTACTCTGCGTGAAAAGAAGAGGTTATTTTTACAGCATCCTGGGCAATCGCTCTGGGAACAGGGAGTGCACGGCCAAAGGCATTGATCCGCGAACACCCTCCCGGTGACCCCTTTCGCAAAGGCAGTGAAGGGGCTGCTGGCCTCGCCATTGTCGTGAGGTCTGCGGGGTTAGAGGCGGAAAACCAAATAGCCTTCATGAAGACACGCTCTTCCTTTGTCGTGTTTGTGCCTCAGACAAATATTAAGAGAGACAGCAAATTAGAAGTCAATAAATGCCAATTTTCGTCTCTGTGCTTTCATGTTGGAACGTGCTAGAAGCCTGTCTCTTCTCCTTCAGTCAGAGGCTGGAGACTGGCTCGTCCTCACTAAGGAGATGGCGCTCAGCTTTCCTGCAGCAGTTGTAAGGGAGTGTCACGCCACCTCCCGCACAACACTTTCCCTGGCACTTAGCAGAAAGCGTTTGTGAAGAGGCGGTTGTGGACTCTGGAAAGACGCTGCAGGTTTTCTCACGAGTCCCTCCTTGTTGGAGATAACGCCACCCTCCTATGTCGCTGACAGTGGCAGTCTCAGTGGCTAAGCCCCAGGCAGGCCCTGCTTTGGTCCCCTGTGCCCCACCCCAGGAAAATTTAAAATACAGAGCCAATATTTATTTGCCCAGTAGAATTCCATTCAGTGCAGGCACTTGCTTTCCATCATGGTGGGGGATGAGTGTGTGGATTTAAATTCCTCCTCAGAGCAGCCAGACCACTCCTACCCCAACTCGAACTGGGACCAGGTTCTCAGGGGGAGCCAGAGCAGGGTCACACCATGGGGTGCCGAGGTGGGGTCACCACAGAGCAGTGTGGGTCTTCATCACACGGCTGGCCTGAAAGCAGCAGATTAAATGACGAAGGTAGAGGAAGAACAACTTCCTTTCTGAGCTTATAAGTAAAATTTATGATCTGCCATCACCAGGAAATGGAATGCTTTTTGTTAACCAACTGTTCAAAACCTTAGGACTATATTGAATTTAATCTTATTACATGATTTAAAAAAAAGATGTTTGAGACTCTGTCAGTGCTTTTATTTCCCTATAACAAACCTTACCAAAAAGTAAGTAAGGGCTAATTAATAGAGAGCTTAAGAGAAAGGAAGCCAATATTACCAGCCTGAGCGTGCTATGCCTACCCTGCCTCCCAGAAAATTCCTAACCTTCCGATGTCTTTAGTTGCTGCCTCACCATCTGACTGAAAGAGGAGAGAACCACAGTAAGGTTGCACCGTGGTTTTCCCTCGCTCCCAAGAATATCTCCTCCCATCTGTGCTTCTTACTTTCTTCTCTCCGGATCAAAAAATGGATCAGAAACCAAGAGTCATCAGACCTTGTGCTGTACAACACAAAAACAAAATCCATACCCACCCACCCCAAAGAAATATGAAAAACACCTGGCCTTTACCAAATCCTTGCAAAGCTTAATGCCAACCTACTTGGTTTACTGCCAAGAAAGGTGTTAACTCTCAAGGGATGTTGGAGACACACTAGATACCAGTTAATTAACACTCCCTCTAGGTGAACAGAAGCGCTCTCCTAGGCTGGAACGAATCTCATTTTCTTCTAAAGCTGTGACTTAGGACTGACACTTCAAAACTGTCAACAGTAATTTAGGAGATGAGAATGTGTCTCTCTAGTTATTTTAATCAGCAACATGTACTAAGCACACTTCGGTACAGTTCTCTGTGGGGAGATAAAGAAATAACCATTCTGCCTGCCCTCAGGGAGTTGATCAGGTTAAGTAGGATGTTAGGACCAGGATTACTCTGTAAAGGATACTGATAAACAGATAAAAATTAATATTACATTAGTGCTGTGTGCATGGGATATAAGAATGATGAAAAGGATGGCCATCCTTTAAATGTTTGTTAACGTCTTTGAGGATTAGGACGTGTTAAAATATTATATTGGAGGAGGCGGTGGGTGGGGATTAACAGCAGAGAGCAGGGAGCAAGGAAGTCCTGTCCAGGGACTGGCCAGAAAACTTGATAGAGTCAGACCATTTAAGAAGTTTGTGGTTTCATAGAACTAGAAATGGAGATAAAATTATCGTTTTTGCAGTTACAAAAGTAATGAAGTGAAGAGAAAAAGTCAATCATGTTACTATCAAAAATTGGAAAAGGCATGGGGTGCGAGAATGATCTCAATCCTCACCTTTTAGAGCAAGAAGACAATAAATACTATTTAAAGGAAAGAAATCAAGAAATAAAACCATCAGTTAGTTATAGAGGTAACTACCAGAACAGCTAAAATTATAAATCCTTAAAGAGACTAGGAGAAGGGAGGAGTCAAATAAAAATTGTCATTCTGAATTTTCCTGTCCTGATGGATATTTTACCACGTGTATTACCTTGATAGTTTGTAACGACAGTGGCAGCCCCTGATCTTCCCAGTGCCTTTGAAATATCGCTGCGTGTTTTACCAGATCCATGATGGCCTCCTAAGTGTGCTAGGTATGGCTGGAAAAAAAAAAATAGCTCCTTCAAAATCCAGTACTTAGTAAGGAAAAGAGAAGCTTCAGGGGTTCTTTATTTAATATATTTTTCATGCTAACCAAGTCTCAATATAGGGTACCTGATGACTGATAGTATATTTTGATGCCTTCACTCTTCTTATTTCATTCTTAAGGGCTATTGATTACAGCCAGATAGTAAAATCGGGGGCTTTCAGTTAGAGAAAAATCAGCTTTTATGGAGGACTTGGAAATATTACCATTATAAAATCCTTTATCCTGGTTGTTATACAACTAAATCCAAAGTGAACCAAAATTTTTCATTTTCCCAAGGTCCACAAAAAGTTGATATTTGGTTCCTAATCATTTTCTTGTCTCCCTACTGTATTATATTCCCAGATGATGGAATTCCAGGATTTTTAGGGTTATTGGGTCAGATTTCCTCATAAAGATGAGCAAACTGGGTCTCTTAGGGTTCTGTGACTTGCCCAGGGGCATGAACAGGTTAATAAACCTACCAGCCATCCTCCTTCTGGCCCCTTTAAAGAAAAACGTGAAGATATATGGCTTAATAACAACCTTGGCCAACTATTTTGATGCCTACAGTTCTCTTCCCCTGCCCTCCCCCTACCCTAGTGAAATCTTAGGTAGAAAGTTCTTAAAAACAGTAAAAAATTACCTTTACCACAATAAAGAGGTGAGTCATGTACCAAAATTTCTCTCCCACCCATCATTTCTTATGCACTTCGTCTTAAAGCATCATTTTTATTCTTTGAAGGAAAAACAGCCTTTAAAGGTTGGATATTCTTAATTCAGTCAATGTGGGAAGGGGGAGGTGAAAAAGAAACTCTCCGAAGATAATCACAATGAGAACAAAAGCTTACCCAAATTATGCAACGCATTATAATTGTGCTATAAAATTGCTCTTCAGCTGGGGTGTCAATGGAGAGCATTACCATTTTTAAATAGTTCTGCTCTTGACGGGAATTTATGAACATTTGAGGGTTCATGTGTATGCATGCATGCTTAGGCAAACTGTGGAGCTAAAAGTGTTCATCCAGAGTTCTGCTATCCTTTTCCCCACAATTAAAAAAAAAATAGGAAACGGAAAACCAAAACCAAAACCTCCTTATATGTACATGTAGGCATTGCCCTTATGGTGGGATCCTTGAGGAAAAATAGATACAGCTCTAAATTCAATGCATCTGAAGATGCCCCCAAGGTTTCCGAAGGTGTTTGGTTTGAATGCATTTGCCCTCAGCTAGCTGTCCACCTGCAGATGAGGCTTACTGTGAAGAAGAAGCAATTTAGCGTGTTCCAGAAGTGAATGGAAAAGAAAGCCAGAAACAAAGGGATCAAAGTAGGAGAAAGTGCAAAGTATTGATGTTATCCAAATAGCACAGCACTATGCTGGGCATTTTTGGAAGGACAAGAAAGCGAAGACTTATTTATAGAACTGAGGGAGCCAATGGTTTTAGCTACTGGATCTTGCCATGCCTATAATAAGAGAGAGTCATGATTTACAAAGATACTATTTTTAAGAGTTGTTCTGAGTTTTAAATTCCTGCTTTAAGATCTCCCATTTTTCTGTTCCTCACCTTACCTTTGACTGAATCAACTATCTTTTGTTGTTAATGATTTTGTTCTTGTACTTAAATGCTTCCCAACCTTGCCTCACAGTAGAATCCCATGGGGATCTTAAAAAAAAATGCCTGCCCTCAAGACCAATTATGTGAGAATCTCTAAGTCTAGGCAATAGTATTTAGAAAAGCTCCCTAAATTTTTCTAATGTGCACTCTTGAGTGAGAACTCCTGCTATGGACAATATAACAAGATCATTCTATACAAACTTTAGTGAAAATCAGTTTTGCCTATTAATTTAATCAGAAGTTCTGAGTATGTGAACATGGGACCTGAAATCAATGGTGCCTGTTTCAAGACCGGTAAACGTTAGTGGATGATTTTAAAGAGTCCACAGCAAATTCCAGAATTGAGTAATTCAAGTCTGGGACCTTTTTAAAAATGGACAAAGCTCTCTGGCTTGTCTATGGCAAGTACTACATGTCTGCCTCATTAGGTGGTTTTCTAAGAGATTCTCTTATCAAAATCTTTTCCCAGAGACTGACCAAAAACTCCACCCATTCACAATGGCCCTGGAACTCTTTTTGCAAAGTAGGCATGCTCTAGCTGGATATATCCAGTAATGGATATAATGCATACCTGCCCAGAGCCTAGCGTTTAGAACTAGGTTGGGAACATTTTACCGTCAAGAAGAGGGGCATAAGCTTATATGATGCCTGTCGCTGCCTTCAGTAGTTTCTCTCTCCACCTCGACTCTGAACACTGAGTCTTTGCTGAGTGCAAGATGGAGACTCGGAGATTATATAAGGGCAGAGGGCAAGGAGGACAGAGTTGAGGATTAGGGTCAGCAGCATGAAATGGTAACCCATGGTGCCATTCTGTGTGCAAACTGACCATGGCAACCTGCATTCCAAAGGTTTATATCAGAATCTTTCTTTGGAGTGTAATTTCTTTATATATGTGTGTGTGTGTGTGTGTGTGTGTGTGTGTTTGTGTGTGTATAATTTCTTGGGGAGATATATCAAGAAAAACACTCAACAGAAACTTATGCTGTCTAACTAAAAAGAAAAATAAATTTATGGAAAGACAGTGGGTATATCAGAGAATAGACAGGGGAGAACCAGGATCAGAAAACACAAGCAAGGCACACTATCTATGAAGCTTTTCTGATGGCACCACTTCTGGACACTTGCTGTCACCATGTCTGGCCCCACTGCCCCTGGACACTCACCATTATGATTGCTTCTGGACTCTGGATCCCCTGCCACTGTGGATGACCCCAACTGCACCATCAAGAGCAGTGCCTTTGCTGAATGCAAGTTAGAGTTGGAAGCATCAGTAAAATCATGGACAGTAGATTGCAAGCTCCTTGAACTCAAGGAACATGATGTCATGTCCATCTCTCCACCATCGAAACACTGCCTTGCATAAAATGGTACTCTGCAAATATCTGTGAGTTAACGGAATGAAAAGAAATGAATTAACATGACATGCCATGACATGATATGACATGGAGTGACATAGCATGAAATGCAGACAGAGAATGAAGAGGAGCAAAACATTATTACAGAATAATTCCTGTGCTGAGAATTTTAGTCTTCACAATTTAGGAATTTCAGACAGTGGGTAAACATTTACTTCCTCCAGAGCTCAATTTCTCTATGATGAAAGAAGCATAAGACCTGCCCTGCCCCCATCAAAGGGTTGTTTCAAGACTAGAATAAGTGTTTTAAAAACACAAGTACCATATTTTATAAGCTAGAACTCTAAGGGTTGTAAATAAATTCCTAGCAAGAAACACAAATCAGAGATCTTCGAGCCACCCCACGCTGAACCCCCCAACTTTAGAGTCCCAACCCAAAAGAGAGATTGCCCATCTTAGTCAACATGCTGATCGCTTCCTAACTTACTGACGCAATGGGGATTTCTTGAGGACCGTTCTCAGCTAGGTTGATGTGAGCACCATGAAAGCAGAAGTGTAGGAACTGAGTCAATTTACATACAAGAGGTTTTATTTCCCAGGGTATCTGAATAAATTTAACTCCTTCATACACCCTATAACCCAGACCTGAACTGAGACATCTAGTATGGTAACTTGACTTTTGCAGTTCAGCATTTAGGAGTAAGCAATTTGTTGCACCTATTCTGTATTGAAGGGCTGCAAAAATCACCACCTTTTTGAAGACAGGGAAAATTTCCTTTATATAAGTCTTGTTTTCTTCCAGCAACTTAAGTAATTGCTAGCATATGATAAGTTTTTAATAAATGTTGCTGAATTAACATGAATGAAAAATTAGCCATGGGTCTATATATATGATACAGTGTAGAACCATTTGCCCTAACCAAAACTGCCAATACACAGCATAAGTAGCACACAGGAACTGTTAAAGAACGGGCTAAGAGATGAAGAATCAATAAGAAAACAAGGATTTAGGGAGCTCCCATCCCCACCCTTCCCCATCATCCTCAATCATCTAAAATGCCACCCTGAGCCACCACCAATAGTCCCACTCATTCAATCACTCTTAACACTGGTTTAAAAAGAAACAATTTCTCTATGCATCTCACCTCTCTTCCTGGGGAGAAACTTAAGTGCTCCTATTGCGAGGGTTGTAGAGCAAAAGAATGACATCCTGCAGGTGTATTATGTCTTACACTTTTTCAGAGAATGTTTACTGTACCATTTCTCAACAATCCTCAAAACAAGCTTAGGTAGTGGGTAGGGTTTTTATCTACATTTAAATATACACACATCATTATGAAGAGAAAAAACCAGGACGAGACCGACCCCGTGTCACCACGGTGAAGGCTCTTTCAACCCCTGCCAGTCACTTCCTGTGACTTTCCTGCTCACAGTCAAGGTTCAGGTGAGTCTGCCCACAATTGGCAAGCCAGACCTGAAAGCTCTCAGTGAGGGGCTAATGCTGAGACTCAGACCAAGAAATGTTACTCTCAAATCAACTGAACAGAAAGTGCAGTTTCTGAATTGCTATCTTAGGGAGAGGATGTTAAATGAAATGTAATTTCCCAGGTTCCGGGTTTTGTTTTGTTGTCAATTTCATCAGGTGAGGTTTTTTTTTTTTTTTATATTGCAGGAGCTGGGCGTAGAGGAGGAAATGGGGGGAGGAGGAGGGGAGACTGACAGACGAGAATAGAACATTCCAATTAAAAGCTATAAAGTGAGAACTGTACAGTGCTTTGAAGGGGGAGTAACCTTCCTTGAAAAGAAATGCAAATTGGAAAATTCAGAAAGCAACAACAATAGACGTTGGTGCAGGGCCTCTACTCAACTCGTGTGGCTTGTTCACGTAGACCACGCATAGAAATGCAGCCCACTCAAATAAATTTCGCATCCTAGTTTGCCCCTGACTCAAACTTTATGAAGAAGGTGACGTGAATAGAGGAGGAAAGAGCTGATGTATGTTACCAACCCATAGGCAGAGACAAACAGCATGGTCATCTTGACTTTGAAAGGGCTTATTAACAAAGTTGTGAAGATAGAAGCACATATGAAACAGAACAATTCAAGCCATTAAGTAATCAAGTGCTTTGGGATAAAGATAGGACCAAAGTTCTCGGGTAGGGGATGCTTATACCCTGAAGGGAGGGGTGACACTGGGATGGTAGCCTGGACCCTACGTCACATAATTATGTGTCCTGAGAGAAGAATGGAATTTTCACGAGGAGGAAGAGTTGATAGTGGCTGCCCTACTTTCCAATAATTGTGACAAACTGTCTTATTTGTCCTCAGTTGAATGGATTTATCAATTAGTAAAAACTAGATAATATAGCTCCCACAAAATGGATAAATGCCATGAAAATTTTTGGTGAATTATCTGTGGATTAAATAATATTGATAACTTAAGTACAAATTAACAACAACAAAGTGGCAGGGCTGGCATTTCTCCCTCTCCTGGTACAAGATCTTCTTCAGCTTCAACATGAGGTAAGCACAAGGATGATCTTTTCAGATCTGGCAGGTGTTAAACTTTTGAAGTTATCAAAAATGAGAAAACATTTGAAATATAAATTTACATCTATTATTAACAATGAGCCATGTCTCTAAGTGAATATTTTCCTTTGAGATTTAAGCTAGTAAAAACATGAAGACATCACAATTAGCATATTTTGAAATACTATTTATTTCATTTTTTTAATCTCACCTTTTAAAGTTTCCCTTATTTCAAAAGGGGAACTCTCTTACACTATTGGTGGGAATGTAAATTAGTTCAACTGCTATGGAGAACAGTGCGGAGGTTCCTCAAAAAACTGAAAATAGAACTACCGTATGACCCAGCAATTCCATTGCTGGGTGTATATGTGAAGGAGGGGAATTCCATGTATCAGAAAGATACCTGTACTCCATGTTTATTGCAGCAACATTCACAATAGCCAAGATATGGATCAACCTAAGTGTCCATCAATGGATGAATGGGTAAAGAAGTTGTGAAACATATACACAATGGAATATTATATAGCCACAAAAAATCATGAAATCCTGCTATTTGCAACAACATGGATGGAACTGGAGAACATTATGTTAAGTGAAATATGTCAAGCACAGAAAGACAAGCTTGCATGTTCTCATTCATATATGGGAGCTAAATATTAAAATGAATTATTCTCATGGAGATAGAGAGTTGGATGATGGTTACCAGAGGATGGGAAGGGTGGGGGTGGAGATAAAGTAGGAATGATTAATGGTTAGATAGAATGAACAATATTTGATAGCATAACAAAGTGACTGTAATCAACAAGTTAGTGTATACTTCAAAATAGCTAAAAGAGTAGAATGCAAATGTTCCTAACACAAAGAAATGATAAATGCCTGAAGCAATGGATACCCCAATAACCCTGATTTGATTAAATCACTTTGTATGCCTGTATCAAAATATCACTTGTACCCTATAAAGATATATAACTGTTATGTACCCATAATCATTACAATTTTTTAAATGTTTTAATTTCTCTCATTCCTACATAATGTTTTAGAGAAGTTGAAGGCATATATTTTAAGGAATAAGTACATACATTAGGAGATGTGCTCAAAAATGCTCTGCTGATAGAGATATGTAATCCAAAAAGCAGAGATCACTGGTTTAATAGTGGAGCAGCAGAAATTCATAGGAAGATAAATCAGTAGGTGCCGGCATTATGTAGGATTTCATAGAACTGTAACAGAGGGAATGGCCTGGGGAAAAAAAGAGGGCAAAAATATTTTCTGTCTCTTTACAACTTCCTCTTTTTGGGAACTGCACCCTAGCCTGCATCCCTCCTTGGGCAAGTGGTCAGGAGGGGCAGGGAAATGTCTTTGATTCTTTGTGTTACAGGAGATAGCTCAGCCTTCCCAGGCCCAGCACCAACCTCACAGGCTTTGTCTTTGGTATAGATGTGCAGAGATGGGACATTGGAATTGTTAATGACAATAGCCTATAACTGAGGGCCCTCCGTTTAAAAGCTCTGTATTTCTGCTTATGTTCAGGAAAATTTGGATTTCAAGATGCGAGTCTGCTATTTTTCCTCCTTTGCCAACAAAGTAATAAACTTCTCTTTCCTTCTCCTCAAACCACTTGTCCTCATGCTTCTGATGAGGCTCAGGGACAAGAGCCGAGCTTTTGGCAACAGAACTTGGATTTGAAAGATTGAGATGCATAGACACAGTGAAAGAAAAACTGAAAGAAAAGTGTCAACAAAGGCACAGAGAAAAGAAAGTTAGCGGATCTGACTAATCTGGGAGCTAGCACTGGGGAGGAATGAAGGCACAGTAGTTCAGCTCAGGACACACTTGCCTCCTAAAAACAGGAAGTCTCCTAGACTTTTATCTGCTCCCAGCTTCACCCTCAATTCTGTAGGTTCATAACCTCAGCTATCCCCCTGAGATGGGTCCCAGAGACATATCTTTACATCTATGCTTACTTTTCCAGATGCTAGTTGGATAGCACTTCATATCTCCTTTGCTCCTAAAATTTCACAACTTCAAAAACTTTCATCAGCCTGAAAAACCTCTTCACCAATCTCCATCTTCAGACATCCTACCCCTTTGCATTTCAGCCAAGTAAAGGGATCTTTTGGACTACCATCTATATATTGGTCCAAAAGCTACTTTTTATACCATTTTAATGAGGTAAAAGCAATTATTAATTCAACAAATATTTATTGAGTCCTACCATGTGCCAGGCATTGATTAAGGCATCTGGGGTACATCAGGTACAGTCCCTGATGTAGACAAACAAGAACATCTAAGTTTAGAATAGATAAATCAATAAACCTGCAGGTAAAATGAAATGTCAAGTCCACCAATTAACTGACCTTTGAGAAAGATCTATTTGAGACATGTAGCAGCAATATCTGTTACTGTACAGAGGCAGTATGCTGTTTTTCTGGAGTCAAACACATCTGGATTCAAATCCCAGCTCAGTCATTAATAAGCTTGTCCTCTTAGGCAAGTTACTGGAAGCCAGCTTCATCATCTGCAAAGTGGGTATAAAAATATAAAATTGGGATGTTGCAGGTTTCTATGAAATAAAATATGTGCTTTACACATAGTTGGTGCTCAATGTTTCTTTTTCTTTAATAAATATGCCCATGTTGGCTTCACTAAGAAGTGGTATGGGTATGTAGATGGCATATAAATAGATAACTTGGAATGCAGGAGTTGAAGGAAGAAGTTCTACCCAAACTGCTGCCTTCTCTATGGAAACTTCTCGACTTCCCAGCCAGAATTCAATTTTCCTGGGTCCACGAATTGTTTACAGACCACAGCGATTTCTGCTGTGGTGATTTCTATATCTCCATCTTCACACCTCTCAGAGGCAGTGTCTTTTCATGCTTCATATCCCTTTCAGCACTCCATATGGTACCAACCACAACTATTGGCCTTGTGGAATTCAGGTAGCAATTGAACACATCAGTGAAATATCCTGGTTATTGTGTCCTAGCAAGATATCTTATAAGACTAGAGGAAAGAATTATGGCATAGGTCCTATGTTAGTCAGCTTGGGATACCATAACAAAATTTCAACAAACCAGGTTGCTTAAACAACACAAATTTATTTTCTCTCATTTTTGGAGGCTGGGAAGTCCAAGATCAAGGTGATATCAGAGTTGCTTTCTGGTGAGTTCTCTTTTCCTGGCTTGCAGATCGCCACCCTCTTGCTGTGTCTTCACATGGTCTTTCATCTGTGCATGCAGAGAGAAAGGGAAGGGTCTCTGGTGTCTCATCCTTTTCTCATAAGGACACCAGTTCTATCGGAGTGGAGCCCCACCCCTGTGACCTTAATTTGACCTTAATTATCTCCTGAAGGCCCTATCTGCAAATACTCACTGCATTGGGAGTTAAGGTTTGAACATATGAATTGTGGGGGAACATGTTCAGTGCATAGCAGGTCCCTAGCTGTATTTTTGTCTGCAAAGAAAAGTATTAATTAAAGGGAGAGATTTGTTGTCCTTGATCCCATGAAGTTCACATCTGTCTTCATCCATCAAGACTTGAAGACAGAGCTGAAATGAAAAAAGAGGCAGGAAATAATGAGGAGCCCCTCAATTCATCCGATACGCAAATCATTTCGCCAGGGTGGAAAAAACACTTCTCAGGGAATTAGGAGTCCTGCGCTTACTGCCAACCAGACCATTGACTTACAATGTACTAATCTCAGATAATGCATCTAACCTCGCTCACTTAATTTTCTATTCTGTAAAATGAGGTTAAGATTTCCTGCCACAAAAATGATGATTCTGTGTTTCAAAAATAAACAAGGCAATATTTTCCATCTTAAATAATCTCCTTTCCTCTTATTGATGTTTTCACACTCACTGTCTTTGAAAATACATTTGGTCTCAGTTATTTTTACATTGTTTAATGCTTAGTGTGAATTTGCTCCCCAAACCCAGGCAACTCTTTGTGTTTACTTTCTCTCCTTTACACTGCCCAGTGTCTGAGTAGAAACTCTTGCTCTTGTCCCAGACCAATGGAGAAGCTGATTTCTTGCCAGAGTGAGGAACAAAATACTATACTGCTCACCCATGTCTTTCTCCTGTTTGAACCTCATCTACCTGAAAATTTATCTTTCTGGGCCTTCTCCTCATCACGAAAGTACAAACTCACAGGCAGAACTTCCTTAACAAAACAGATGTAGACTGCCTCCTTTAATGAGGCTCAACATGTACTCCATTCTGGGTCCTGGATATAATTTGAGTTAACTTTGCAACTATCAACAAAGGTCAAAAAGACAGGAAGATAATCAATAGTCCTATTCACCAAGTTCTCCATCTCTCTGCCTGCCTTTTGGGGACATATCATAGGAGTGCACACTCCAGTCACTTTGGGATTGGGTGTAGCCATGAGACTAGTTCTAGCCAATGAGAGGAAGTGACTGGTGTCACTTGAGGGTCTAGTATTGAATTGTGAGACCATCCAGAGCCTTCTCGCCTTAGTGGTCAGCAATGTTTCAGCTGGTAACAGCACTGAGAGACTGGGTCATGGAACAAGGAAAGCGCAGAGTCCTCCATGTCCCAAACCCCCTCCTTCACCAATACAGGTTAGACATCCACCAGAATTGAGAAATAAACTCTTTGGGAGTAAAACCACCAACACTTTGGGGTTGTTACTGAGGCTAAACCTAGTCTATCCTGACTAATAAAGGCAGCCACTACAGGCTCTGACCCTTCCCTACATTCTTACAATCTCATGAAAGATACAGTCTCTCCACCTTGGACACCATAGTCTCATACACAGGGCTGTTCAAGTGCACACAACTAAATATTACATGAGAAAATAGACCCTCAAGTTCAGGTAAAACACATATTATAACTGAGGTGTCTGGATCCCAATTTACAGTGCTAAAAAGGTTCCACAACTGAGGGTCCATGCTGTTCACCATGGCAACCCCTAGGCACAGGTGCTATTTAGCACTTGAAATGTAGCTAGTGCAACAGAGGGAGTACATTTTTAATTTTATCTCATTTTAATTCAACATTAGAATTAATGTAAAAAATTTCATTAGTAATACTTACATTGATTATGAGTTGATATGGATACATGTGTTAGATATATTGAGCTAAATAAAATATACTCATAAAATTAATTATACCTGTTTTTTCTTACCTTTTCTAATGTAGTCACTAGAAAATTTAAACTTGAATATGTGTGCCTTACATTCTGTTTTTATTGAATGGCCCTGGTCTAGAACCTAATCCTCAGGGTTCCAGTCTTACTTCTATCTTCCCACCCAATGCAGAACTTGCTGTCAACTTCTATTAGTTTCTAGAGGAGTAAGTTTTCCCTGGATGGTCCGAGAGATTCCTAATTAGCTAAAGATTGAAAGGAGTGTTTTCATGCTTCACGAAGTCCTGCCCAACTCTCCGCTGGCAATTCTACAGTGTCAGTCTCTTTGAGGCCAGCTTTCTCAGTCCTGCTGATGGCCTTCTCTAGCCCTTCCTCCTTGGGGCGTTGCATCCTAGTTTCCTGTTTCCCTGTGTCTCTATCCTTTTCACATCCAGAGTGTCCTGCTTGGACACTGTGTGCCTGGGCGTCCTGACCTCATCACTCTGAAATACCTCTATAACATTTTCCTTAAACAAGGAAATTACTAAATACCCCTGTATTTATCATAGGGAGCATAAGAATGTAGGGTGATGTAGGGGGAAGAGGTACCTATCAGCTCACCACTGGGTTTCAGGGAAGGGGAACATTTATTCTCACCTGTTAACAAGAGACTTGCTACAGTCTGTTGCTTTTCTTGGCTGAGTCTCTGGAAATACATTTCTGCTGGACACATGTTCCCGTTAGAATGGCTAGTTTGTAATAGACTTCTGTTGGACAACCATGACATTCAGTGGCATTGCTTTGAGGTCTATCCATCGATTTCTCCTGAAGCTCTTATAGTCTCTTGCTCTTCACAGTGAGGATTGAAAGGATCTTGGATGGTTTAAAGCCTGGTCACTAGAACAAGCCTGTAGGATCTTCTAGAGCCCGGGAAGGAGCTGGCATGATATGAAGGCCTAGACTCTTATCACTACCTTCTTTGCCTTAGATATTTATCTGGCCTCTGGTGCTTCCCCTCTGGGTGTCAAATAGCTGACCCAGTCTGTTGTTCTTAAAAGGCAAGTAAAATGTCTCCCCACCGTGGCCTATAGCCTACCAAAGGCCACTGACAGTGCAGCAAGATGTCATTTGCAAAGATCAATCAATCCTTCTACAGTTGCTCAGACAGCTGCAGAAAAACTCCACCCCCTCCCCAACCTAACTTCCTGACCCCAAAACGCAGAGTCTAATCACTGAGCCAATGGTTTTCAGTTTGGGGTTTTGACAGCTACAGAAAGCCGGGCTGCAACAAAGTGGCTTCCAGACAAGGGTAGAGGAGGATGCACGAGAGGCTCTGCAGGCTGCGTACTTACTTTTCATGTGCTGGGCTCTAATCTGCTTGCTGCTGCTGCGTTGCACACATTTACAGTTGGAGTGCCTTCTCATTCCAACCCTTGAAGTTAATTAGCCCCAGGGACTAAAGTCAGGAAGGCATCTATTTTGTGAACTAATCATCACGGCACGACCTGAGTACACCTTGCACAGTCTCTGTCCCAAACTGGGGGGTTCCAGAATACAGAGGCTGACACGCATCGGCCCCTGAATGTGAATTCAGATTCAGACCCAAATAAGTAGCACCGAACCTTGAGCCAAATAAAACTGTGAATGAAAATAAATAAGTGAACTAAATGGATGGATATTTTTGTAGTGAGAGGTATCACCAAGCTTCTGATCTCAGCTCAATGGTATGATGTCACAAGACTTAAACCTCCAGGCCTGGAGACTAGAGCAGCAAGCAGTGTTCGGATGGGCTAGACGGCTGGGTCTCGATCCTTGCATGTAAGTGCAAATTTCACTCAAATCAAATGCCCTTTGCTTTTCTGCAAAGGAGTATGGGAATGCAGGTTGTTTTAACAATGAAAGAGTGTTTTAAGTGTGTTTGAATTGTGTGTAGGTTTGCAGACTGCTGTGTTTTTGCATCTACAAGTAGGAAGCCACCCATGGATGTGATTTTTATGATCCAGAGCATACGTTCTGTGCTCACCACCTCCCATTCATGAGTCACTGTTGCCTGAGATGCCCTGTTACCTTTACGATCATTTGGCTTAAGGGTAAGAACATTTCTAGAAGGACTAATATATTAAGCTCATTAATTTTCTATAGTATAGATGATGCCATAGTATCAAACTCCTTCTGAGAGCTGTTTTGGGAGAAAAAAGAATAGAGGTTTAAGGTGCATGAGGAGGTATTTGAGAGAGAAAATGGTGCAGCGAGTTCCCCCCACATTTCTGCATCAGGCCGGCTGGGGGGAGGGTGGGAGGGACAGGATATGGAGAGGCCGGGAGAGAGGGGAGCGAGGGAATCTCGGGCAGGCGTGTACGACACGGGAGTTCTGTCTTCTCTTTCCTGCCAAGTTGCCCTTCATTTCAGCCTGCTTATTGCTGTAGCGCAGAGGCCAGACCAGGTATGGTTATCTTTGTCAGCTGGAGGGGAAGGAGGTGTGGTTTTATTCTAACTTGGCTTCCTTTGCTACTTGGGTGTAGCTCTTGCAAGTGTTAACTTGCCCTGTTTGTTGGAGCTGAGTACTTGCTACCTGAGCCATGTATTTCAGCAGAAAGGAGAAAAAAAAGCATCCCTTTGAAGGGAAGGTGGGTGAAAAAGAAAGCCACATTAAAAAGCCAGCCAGTGTTAAATTTGGGCTTGCTCCTGTTTGTAAGAGGTTTAAAAATACCCTGGGGCCCTTTTCTGCTTTGGCACTCTTTTATTCAGCAGCCTGCCTCCATTGCCAAGCAGCCCCTTGTAAAGGCGCTTCCTCTGACTGCTCTTCCACCTGCCGGGAGCTTTTGTAACTGTTCCCTGAAAGATGCAGTGGCTCTAGAAACTCTCTTGGGAAGCTTGAAGACTCCGGCCCCAGCTAGGGAAGAAGCTACAACTTCAAACATGACACACAATGATGGAAGAACTCTTCATGCAGCTCTGCTCACCCCGACACACGCCCCAAGTCAAACAAACCCAAACCCACACTCTAGGGGTGTGTCCTCCCCCTGTGCTGCTCCATTGTTGTTGTGAGAGTGGCGAAGTGTACCTGTGTGATGTGAGGTGGGGGTTTAAAACAGTTAAGCAAGTTAGGGCACCACGGAGCTCTTTGCAGGAAATGAAATCCTTTTTGTGTCCTGTATGAATGAGGTTTTAAATCCTGGGCTCAAAATGGAAAACGAATGGGAACAGACATCAGTAAAGAATGGGTTAAATATAATATGATGTAACTATAAATGGAAAACTGAACAGTTGCAAAAAAAGAATGAGGAAGCTCTTTGGGCACCGATATGGAACAATCACCAGGAGATATTATTAAGTAACAAAAAAAACAAGGTACAGAACGATGTGGATAGTCTGCTACTACTGTGTAAAATAGCTCCCCACACACAGATGACCAGAGATCGACAAGACAGGATGGATTTTATACTCCCAGTGCCCTAGAATGTTCGAGCCCCAGGTCCGCCCAGGATCCTCCTCAATAACAGCCTGGGAAACAGGGATGAGAAAGAGAGGTTTCACTGCCTGTCTTTTCGTACTCTTTGCATTTTGAAATGTAAATGGATTGTCTATTGAGAAAATAATATAATTTAAATTTTAAAAAGTCTAGAGGTCAAAAGCACAATGGAGTAGCAAGCCTATTTCTGATGGTGCAGACCCTGCCATGGCAAATCGGGTGAACCCAGCCAGGAGCCATCCCCTAGGCAGCCCAACAACCTAATGGCAGGGGGTCCAACCTGCAGATTATTTTCGGAGGGATGTGGCAGCCTCTAAAGCACTCTCCTTTCCAAACCAAAACCCTTTCAAGTAAAGGCAAGCATTGCACCAGGCTGGATCATTTCCCCAAGGCTGTCCACATCCCATAGCATAAATTTTACATCCAGATGAATTGGACTTCACAGGTTCTCAAGTGAGAAACTTCCCAGGAGGGGATTTTGGTCAAGGAGCTACTATCTTGAGTAGGCTGGGAAAGCCCATGAGCTCCTGGGTAATTTAAAATAAAACAAAAGGGCTAAGCGCAGTGGCTCATGCCCGTAACCCCAACACTTCGGGAGGCAGAGGCAGAAAGATCACTCAAGGCCAGGAATTCAAGACTAGCCTGAATGCCGTAACAAGACACATCTCTACACAAAATAGTTTTAAAAAAATTAGGCGGCCATAGTGGTGTGCACCAGTAGCCCCAGCTACTAAGGAGGCTGAGGGAGGAGGATCACTTGAACCCAGGAGTTTGAAGTTGCAGTGAGCTATGATGTCATGACGCTACTACTCTCTAGTCTAGGTGACAAAGTGAGACCCTGTCTCAAATGCAGATAACTTAAAGAACAAAAGAAAAAACACAAAGGGTCAGGAATTTTTTCACTAAACATCTTATTGAGATGGCCATTTTATGGCAGTAAATAGAGATAATCTTCGTGTTTATAGCTGCATAGGATTTCACTGAGAGGATCCCCAATGTTTTGCTATTATAAATAATGCTGCAATATATAGTCACATACAAAAGTCCTTTTGTACTTTATAGCATATATCTTTAGGATAGAGTCCTAAAAGTTGGATTACTGGATCAAAGGGCAAATGCGTATGTAATTTTCCTAGATATGTCAGCTCCATGGGATTTGTTCCATTTTATGATCCCACTAGCAACGTATGGGAATACTTTACTGATGTCTGTTCCCATTTGTTTTCCATTTTGAGCACAGGATTTGAAAACTCATTCATATAGGACACAAAAAGGATTTTATTTCCTATAAAGAGCCATGGTGCCATAACTTAATTAACTGCTTTAAACCCCCACCTCACATCCAATACATACACTTCACTACTCTCTCACGAGATGTTGTCAATCTTTTCAATTTTCGCCAATCTGATAGGTGAGAAAATATGTCTCAGCAAAGTTTTAAGTGTATTTCTGTTATAAGCAATATTGAGCAGCTTCTCCTATCATATAGTTGAGCATTCTTTTTTCTTTTTCTATGAACCATCTGCTCATATTTGCAACCTATTTTTCATAGGTGTGTTGGCCTTTTTCTTCTGTTTTTAGAAGCTCTTCATATATTATGGTTATTAACTCTTTGTGATATAAGTTGTAAGTATTTCTTTTCAGTTCCTATAACCTTTCAAAATATACATTTATTTTGTTATCCTCAGATGAAAAAATTAAAACACAAAATTTAAGGAAGCTGCCCAAGGCCATGAAAAAAAGCTACACACATTTCATTGAAAACAGACCATAGGTGCACAACTATGAATTACCAGAGGTCTGTCTCCAGACTGGTTCTCCGTGTCAACCTGGATAGTAGCACATTTTGACTCAGAATGCCACAGTCTGTATCTGTCTGGATAATCTTGGATATATCACCTCAATGCTTGATGCCTTTGGTTTCCATTTCTGTAAAACACCTAGCAGAGCACCTGTTTCCATCTCTATCAAGTTCATTTGTTCAGTACCTTCATTTATTCTAAAAACCTTCCATTTAGATAGTGGAGGTCAGGCAAGGTCTCTTTGAGAGGGTGATATTTGAACTAAAACCTGAAAAAAAAAAAAAAAGGAGAGAGAAGCCAGCTATTGTGAAGATCTAGGGAAGAGATTTCTGGGCAAAGGGAATACCAAGTGCTAAATTGCCCAGAAAGAAAAAGCTTGCAATGTTTGAGGAACAGAACACGAGCATAGGTGGGGCACTGTGGATGAAGGGGCAAGCGATGGCAGAGGAGATGGACAGCCGGGGCCACATTACGTAGACTCTGCCGGTTGGGATAGGAGTTTGGGTTTTAACTGTCTTCTCTTGCCTCTGGCTGAGTTCAATTGTTTATTTGTCTCCCCCATGAACTAATTATTTTCCCTCTGTCCTTCTCAGTTTCTACCACATGAGCACTAGCCCTCCCTCCCATCATTCACTGCTATTTTCTACCCCTCTGAGCCTCTGAGATTGGGAGCCAGCACTGCTCTTGTTCTCCTGGGACCTGGCAGCAATTCTTCCTGGAGGAGAAAAGCAGTGTGAATGTTAGCAGTTAACATACACAAGCACTTCATTTAGCACAGCTAAGCAAGAGTCCACGCATTCTCTACACAGAAAAGAAATACATGTTCACACATGCTGACACACACAACCTGGGCTTTGCCCAACATGGATCGATAATGATCCCTTGTACATTTGCAAGTTGCTTCTTGTGCAAAGTTTATCCAGGTACTTTATAAGTTCCTTGTGGGCAGTTTTATTTATGTTTTGCACCGTTCCTCAATTCTTAGGACATTGTCACATACTCAGTAAACATTAGTGGCTGCTTACTTACTAATTATGTTTGCTTGGGGCTTAGCTATTAAAGAGCCCTATCTCAGCTGTCATGCCCATGGGAGGTAGTAGCAACAACTAGAGAAGCCAAGAAAACTATCCAGAATAAACATTTCCTGTGTTAGTGCCCCCTTTATCTCCCTTTTCCCCAATCCCCCACTGCTGATAATAAATGAGTCTTTCCCTACCTTAGGAAAACCTGTAGAACCTGGAGAGGGCAGTGAAGAGCTAAATGAATCATTCTAAAACAAATTACACAGCCTGCCAGAAGTACAAGAGACCTAGGACAAGATTTCAAATGCTGACTCTTGTTTTAATGGGGTGCTTGCTTAATTTGAGATATTAAATATTCTGTCTGAGAAATGTGTTCCCCAATCACTTTTTGTCTTTAGCTATAAATGATATTCCTCTTCTTGATAACTATGTCTCATTTAGTAATTTAATTTTCATTCCAATAGACATGCATTTCCACATACAAGTGAAGCATATATTTAAAAAGATGTCTTCCTTGGATCCAATTAATATTTAGTGAATGCCTGGCACTTTCACAGACACTATTTTACTTAATTTTTTCCTAGACTAGTTTAGTTTTTTCCGTAAACATTTATTAAGCACCATGCCAGAGGCTAGGGATAGGTATCAGTCAGGAGGGACATGCTTATATATGGTAACAGGCAACCCCATATCACAGTGACTTAAAACCAAGAAGGTTTATTTCATACTCACATTAAATGTGCATCGCAGGTTGGCTGGAAATCGGCTCACCATCCCCATTACCCTCACTCTGGGCCCTGAGTCCACAGAGCCATCACTACTGCACATTGCTGGTCAGTCCAAGGAAAGCCAGAGGGTCCGGAGGGTTTCCCACTGGCAGTCAACTTCCCTGGCCTGGGGCTAACCCAAATCACATTCACACAGAACTTCTTGGCCAGAACCAGCCTCCTAGCTTCAGGGTGTCAAGAAGAATGATCCTACCAGGTGCCTAGAAGCAGAGTGCTAGAAATAGTCGATGACCAGCATTAAGGACTCAGAAGATAGTTTAAATGACATCTTGCCTTTGCTGGAGCAACCAGTCTACTTGGTAAGATAGATGCATTAGCAGAAATGTTCAGATACCGTGTGCTAAGTGCCAACACTGAAGTCTGCAAAGGCGGCTATAGGAGTGCTATGGGAGGATGGTAAATCCAGAATGGAAGATGTGGAGGGTAGCAAAGGCTTGAAAGCCCCAAACAGTTAATTCACAGAGCCAGATAGAGACTCTGCTCATTCAACTCTGTCCAGAACAGAAAGAAACTTAGCAAATGGACTTTGAGAATTTCCAATCACATTGCCAGGGACAATCCAATTATGAGATGGCTGCCTCAGGGGTTATCAGAGCCTGATACTATTAAACATGCTACTGTTTGAACAATTCCACGGAGTCTAATTTGATGCTCATTAAGCAAATATCTCCTTAGGATTTCTCTTCCAGCACTAAAGGAGTCTGAGAATGTATCCATCAAGCAAGAATATTTAGGTCCCTGGAAAATTTTTATTTCTCACTGAATTGATGTGATAACAAATCACAGTTTTGAGCCTGAAAGATCCAGTTCCATGGTAGAATCACCAAGATAATGTCACTGTATGAAATCTTATAAGAAAAAGCCAATTAAAACCTCGTTCCCTGGTCAATAGATACCCTCCCTGCATTACACAATAGACATAAGACCTGATTCACCTATGCATTGATTTTTTTTGTTCAATTTTTGAAATATAAAAGATTTCAAATATAAAAAGTACCAAAATTATATAGTAGCTAGCCACCCACCTACCACCAGATTTGACCATATTATTTTGCTATATTTATTGTATTTAATCTTTAGAAATAATTCAATTACTACTTAGTGTCCTCCGCCAACTGATTCCCTCCTCTTTCTCCCTAGAGTTTATCATTTCATACGTATTTTTGTGCTTTTATGACATATAACTTATGCTTTTATCCCAAACTACTGTTCTGTGTTTTTAAACTTGACATAAATACATTCTATGCTTCTTTTGCAACTGGCCTATTTCTTCAACCTGAGCTTTCACAAGATGTATTTGCATCATTACATAAAAATACAGTTCATCCATTTTTAATTGCTGTATTTCAGCAGTTCTCAACCCTGACTGTACATGAGAATTGCTTGGGGAACTTTAAAAATGACTGATCCCTGAGATTCACCCCAAGCCAATGCAAGGCATGTGGTCAATTTTGATAAATGTTACATTTGCCCTTAAAATGAACATATTTTCAAATTGACAGACATAGAGTTCTATAAATATCCATCAAACCTATCTCGTTAACCATATTAGTCAAAATTCCTATACCCTTGTTTTTTGTCTTCATGATCTATTAATTCCTGAGCAATATATACGATAAAATTTCCTACTATGGTTGCAGATTTGTCAATATCTCCTTGGAGTTCTTCAGTTTGGGGTTTATATATTTTGACACTGTGTTGCTAGATACTTGCTAGCTCAGGGCTATAATTTCTTCCTCAAAAATTATTCCTATTTATTGTTATGTAATGATCATCTTCATCTATAATAATGTTTCTATTTCAAACTCTGTTTTATTTGATATTTGTGTGGTTCCCCACAGCTTTCTCTGTGTTGGTGTTTTCATGGTATCTCTTTCACCATTATTTTATTTTCAATTTCTTCTGACATTATACTTTACTAATGTATTTTGAAATCATCATGTATCTAGATTATAAGGTTGGTTTTTCTTAATAGAATCTGAGTTTCTGTATCTGAACTGGTGAATTTAGCCCATTTACATTCATCATGATTACTGATAGATTTGTTTGGACCTATTTCTATACTTTTATTTTGTGCTTTCTATTTGCCCTTCTTACCACTGTTTTTCTTAAATTCTGTTGGATTTATCATGTTTTCTATTTCCTCTCTTGCCTTCTTCTAGTTTTAAAGCTATATTTTCTATTTCTGTATTTTGGGATGTCCCTTAAAATTCTTACATATGATTAATTGGCAAAATCTGAATTTAACCAATATTTCTAACTTCCTCCTAAATAATAGAAGCACATTAAAACATTTCAAATTCAGTAAACTCTTTCCTATCTTACATGTCATAATTTTCTTCTATTTTAATTCCACCTTGAAATTACTACCGCCAAATGTCATTATTTTGTTGGTACTGTTATTGTTTATATCACTGTTTATCAACTTATCACTCAGTTTTAAATTATTTATTATGCATTTTGGATTCCTGGACTATGTAGGCAATGTAAGTTTGGATATTAAGCCCGTGAAAGGCATGGGTCTGTAGTTTCATTTCTCAGGTCCAATTTTTTTTTTTTTTAATACCAAGAAACAGAAAGGTTTCATTTTAGTATCTTTCACCGCTGTTTAGATGTTTTGTTTTCTTTTTTGCCTTATTACTAAAGGTATAGCCTCAGCTTCCGAATGTCCTGGCTTTTGCAGAAGCCTCAGATTCACACCCCACGTCATGTAGGTTCTAGCCCCTTATTTCACATACTGTGGTTCTTAAAGCCTAAGACCCTGGTTGCAGGAACCACAATCCCCACTCCAAGGGAAGTCACAGTGTCAGATCACAAGCTTACAGATCCGGTTTTTTTGGTTTTTTTTTTTCAGTTCCCTCTTCATTTTTGGGATCTAGGGATTTCCCTTTTTTTTCTCTTGCAAACTCAGCAATACATTTTAAAGAATTTTTGCACATTTTATTTGACTTTTCTCTGAATTTGTAGTGGGAGAGATTCAGGTTATCTTAGTTTACTCTTTTGCCAGAAACTACAGATTTTCTATGAATTGGGGGGGATATATATGCACAATAGTATATATTTTAGATATATTACAATATATAAAGCATGTAGGCAGCATATATGTGGTGTGTATATATTTACACACACACAACTGCAACAACTGCACACAAACTGTTTACTCTCGTAATTGCACATGGTCAAATTTCTATAAGATATTTCTTACTATATAATGATATAAAATCACTCATAGTGAAAGAGCCATTTGTTTGCTTGCTTCTAAATGTGCTTGAGAAATTGGAGAAAGTTAAGAGCTCAGGGCTTTAAATTCCCACCTCAAAATTTGCATAAGGGGCCTAAAATATGTATGACTTTCCTAATAGAAACCTTTGTCTCCTGTAGCCTTAGAGCCAAGATTTTCAAAAGCCACACCCAAAGTTGGGCCTTGCAGGTGGCTGAATTATAATGGAAATTGACTTTCCTACCTCACAGAGTCTCCTCTGTTAAAGTTAGGGTATTAATTAATGAAGAGTGGGACTCTGATTATTAGGATGGGGATAAAGGGGTAAATCCCAATGAAGCTGGGCAACTCAAACCCCTAAACTCCCTTAAGTCTCCTTAGCCAGTAGAAGCAGCCCTTCCTCCCTATCTAAGGAGGATAGTCTCCTCTTATCTGAAGAGCCTAAAATCGCCTCCCCTGAGATACTTTGCCTTGCAAGGAACTGCTTATCTTCCTCCAGACCTAATTCCTTCATCTTTTATTGCTCCTACAACTAGACTCAGGTCCCAGCAGACTCAAGGGGTCAAGATACAAAATGTGTCTTAAGAGGAGGCACAATAAACAGCACATGAATTGAATGATTTTGCCAGTTCACATCAAAATCTATGTAACAACCATTTCCCAGACTTGAGCCAGTTCATGGACCCAGAAGACCTTGAATGAAGAAGAGACTGGATCTTTTTGAAGAAGGACCCTGCTACAGAAACAAAAAACACTATATTGTAAATCTTCCTCTGAGCTTTCCCCAAAGGGACCTATTGTCATTTGTCAAGGCGATTGTGCTTTTGGGATGGAAATATGATTAGGCTTTTCAGCGATTACTGGACATCCACTAATTTCTGTAGATCCAAGGCACCACTGCAATCGAACTGTCAGTAGGATTTTATGGATGTCAGATGATGAATGGAATTTTGGTTCAAGTCTGTCTCACAGTAGTCCCAGTGGGTACCCTAACCCCTGACAAAAGCATCAATGTATGTCATCGATGTTCTGTGCTTGTTTGTTATGCGGTATTATTGTGGCAACTGATATAATTGATTTAAGAATATTTAGGGGAAGCCAACACCTGTCAGAATGGCTACTATCAAAAAGACAAAAGATAATAAGTGTTGGTGAGGATGTGGAGAAAAGGGAACTCTTACACACTGTTAGTGGGAATGTAAATTAATACAGCCACTATGGTAAACAGCATGAAGGTTCCTCAAAAGAGTAAAAATAGAACTACCATGTTATCCAGAAATCCTACTATTGGGCATATATCCAAAGGAAATAAATCAACATTTTGAAGAGATATCTGCAGTCCCATGTTTATGGCAGCATTATTTACAATAGCCAAGCTATGGAATCAACCTAAATGTCTGTCAGTGAACGAATGGCTAAAGAAAATGTATATATACACAATGGAATACTATTCAGCCATAAAAAGAAGGAAATCTGTCATTTGCAACAACATAGATGAACTTGGAGGACATTATGTTAAGTGAAATAAGCCAGACACAGAACAATGAATACTGTATGATCTCACCCATAAGTGGATTCTTAAAAAGTTGATCTCATAGAAGTAGAGAGTAGAATGGTGGTTACCAAGGGCTGGGGTGAGGGGTGCGGGATTAGGAATATGTTGGTCAAAGAATAGAAAATGTCAGTTAGGGCCGGGCGCGGTGGCTCACGTCTGTAATCCTAGTACTCTGGGAGGCCAAGGCGGGCGGATCACTGAAGGTCAGGAGTTTGGAAACAGCCTGAGCAAGAGTGAGACCCCATCTCTACTAAAAATAGAAAGAAATTAATTGGCTAACTAAAAATATATAGAAAAAATTAGCCGGGCATGGTGGTGCATGCCTATAGTCCCAGCTACTCAGGAGGCTGAGGCAGAAGGATTGCTTGAGCCCAGGAGTTTGAGGTTGCCGTGAGCTAGGCTGACACCACAGCACTCTAGCCCGGGCAACAGAGTTAGACTCTATCTCAAAAAAAAAAAAGAAAAGAAAAGAAAATTTCAGTTAGATAGGAGGGAAAAGTTCGAGAAATCTGTTGTACAGTCACAAGGTTAACGATATATTGTATTCTCAAAAAGTGCTGAGAGAGTGGATATAAAGTGTTTTCACCATAAAAATATCTTTCTTTATGTTAATTAACTAGATTTGGTCATTTCACAGTGTAGATATACTTCAATATGTTATACACAGTATATACATACAATTTTATCTGTCAATTTTTTTAAAATTTTGAAATATTATTTACAGAGAGATGAAATTTAAAGAGTTTGATTTTAGATGTGATAAGTGGTATTAGCCCTATTTACAGATAGTGAGACTAAGCGGATATACAATTTACTTGTCCTAAGTCACAAAGGATGATACCAGAAAGTGTCTAGTTGTTATTCTCTGATGTAATGACCTACAAAAGTAAGGTGTAATTACATTGCAAATAGGTTATCATGCCCCACTTAACTAGTAGACATTTTCAAATAGGTGATAAGATATTAAAAATTATGTTCTGACTTTCTTTACCTTTCGCTATAGGCTAGCTACTATTTGGCCATCGTGTTAACAGTTGCCTATCTCTGTCTCTAGTTCTCTGTGTAGTATTTCACAGAATGGTTATAACTATAATACCTACTACCAATTTACTGTCTATCAAAGCATGCCCCAAAACTATGAACAATGATTTTCTTTAAGGCAAATTAGTGGCATCCAAGCTTGGCTGGGTGTATAGAGTAAGGGGCCAGCTACAAGGTGTGATTTTCAAGAGCACAAGAAAATCAAAACCAACTGTACTCCCCCATTGGACTCCCTAAGTGCCTGCTGTCTACCATTAATCACCCCTTGGGTTCTTATATTAAAACAAGCTGGTGAAATCCAAATATTCCTTGAGAAGGGTGACATCAAATACAGATGTGAAAGATTTTCTGCTACTGGTGGGAGGTTGGGAGGGGTGAAGAGTGTGGAGGAGAAAGGATAGTCTGATGAGGCCAACAGAAAAGAATACCAATGACAGGGACTAGCCCCTCTGCCTGGAGTCAGGGAGACCTTCAGGGACATTCTCAGGAGGGATAAAGGAAGTGGGAGCAGGTTCATCTACTTCCTCATTTGAGAGGAAGGGTGGCTTCTTTTTAAAAGTCAGAGTGGGATATGATCAATGTCAAAAAGTCAAGGAGACGAAAGTGGTAAAACAGTGGAAATAATTCACAGATTGGGTGTTATTAATAGAAGACATGGTGCTGGGCTCCAATCTGACCACAAACTAGCTGTCTAGACTGTCACTTGGGCAGTCATTCACCTCTCCAGCCTCACTCCTCATCCTCTAAGTGAGAACCCTCCGGAGAACTTTCCAGCTTTTACAGACTGTGCCACGTGCTCTGGGGCAGCCCCTGGATCTAGACAAGAAATGCAGGCCAGGCGCAGTGGCTCATGCCTGTAATCCTAGCACTCTGGGAGGCTGAGGTGGGCAGATCGTTTGAGCTCAGGAGTTTGAGACCAGTCTGAGCAAGAGTGAGAGAGTGAGACCCTGTCTCTATTAAAAAAAAAAAAATAGAAAGAAATTAGCCGGACAACTAAAAATATATAGAAAAAATTAGCCGGGCATGGTGGCAAATGCCTGTAGTGCCAGCTACTCGGGAGGCTGAGGCAGAAGGATTGCTTGAGCCCAGGAGTTTGAGGTTGCTGTGAGGTAGGCTGACGCCCTGGCACTCTAGCCCAGGTAATAGAGTGAGACTCTGTCTCAAAAAAAAAAGAAAAGAAAAGAAAAAAAGAAATGCAACAGAAAAAATATTTCTAAACCCCAACAAGTCCTGACGTCTGACTGTTGTTTACGAGTAGCAAGGCTGTGTTTAGCTCGGAGAGTAACCCCATCCAGCACTCACAGACCCTGGCTTCTTATCACTAAGGCTAATGTGCACGTGTGGCCTTAGCCATTACTGGCTCTGGCAGCCCTTGTTGACTCAACAGCACTGTTTCCAAAGAAGATACTACAAAGCCATCTTGCTGTGATGTTCAAGGTAACAGGTGGCTGTGGTTTCAGAATGGGTCTTTATACTCAACATCTTGCTTACTCAAACTTCTCTTCAAGTCCTATCAGTCTCCTGGATGACAGACGTCCTGAATCTCACCACCACTTGTAAGACCCATTACTTCACACATACACTCCCCCCCCCAACAAATATTGTTCCTAATCCCTTCAGTCCCAGGCTTCAGAGTCCTTTCACCAAAGAGGCCCACAGCTAAGCCTAACTTGAAGGAAATGGCTGCTGTTTTTAGCTGCACTTTTGACTGCACTTTTTAGCTGCTCTCCAGTTCTCGAAAGTCTTTGTAAATTATTTGCAAATGCTGATTAATTCTTTCAACAGACCAGTAGGGAAATTTCTGTAGGAAACAGTTTTTCCATATGACAAACCTGAGACACCAAACCCATGAAGTACCCTTTACAACATCACAAGTTGGCCTGTGCCTCGATCATAAGACACCAAAGTGATATGACACTGTCTCCAATGGCTCTAAGTCTCCCATATTTGGAAATCCCTGATCCATTTACAAATTTCCCAGACTCCATTTTCACAGCCAAGAATGTATCCCTGTAATTCTGCCAGAGAGATGTAGACCAGTCAATCTCATTCTATGAACATTGCATATCAAGTTTAGCATACTCCTACTTGCCAGAAACACACACATCTTTGTACTAATATGTAGGAATGATAATCACAATCAGTCTATGGCATCTCCCAATTTTAGGCAGTAACACAAGACTCCACCCAGCTAATGTTAATATGCAGAAAATACCAGATGGATGCAAATTTTACTAGCCAGACTTGTGGCTTCAGAGTGAGAAGGAAAGTCTCCGAAATATGTCCTGCTTAGGATACTCATCTTAATTCACATCTAGTAGTAAAAACTGAATAGGTTTCTCAGGAAGCCTTTGGCCCTGCTCTGACCAAGTTTTCCATGGGCAACCTATGAACTTCATCTGTGAGTTCATCTATCAAAGAAACCCACAGCTAACCCATTCTCCCGTAACTTTGGAGGAAATGGCTAGAGTGAGGTCAAGGAGAGGAAGGGAAATTATCTTCATGTGTGCAAGGGGAGTGTTCTCTTACAAGTAGGATGGACCCTTGAACACCCACTTTAGGCTCAGATGTGCTCTGGCATGCATTTGGGCATTAGAGTTGGCCAACATCCTATGGAATAACTTGTACTTCTTTCATAGATCCAGGAAGAGTAAACAGTGCGATCTGCCTGGAAACTTAATCTAGTCTGACTCTTCCAACCTGTAGGCTTGCTGGCTGAATGTGGGCATAAGTCTCCAGTGGGAGACTTCCTTTCCTTACACATTCTTTGATAAACAGGACAAGTTTGTCTCAGGAGACAGTCTCAAGGTTATATCTATCCTCCTCTTTCGTTGTCACTGCCCAAGCCCCAATTCAGGCTCTTGTCACAAGTCTCATATGGGCTCTTGCAAAATTTCCTACTTAGACTTCTGCCTCTAGGCTTGTCTTCTTGAGTCCATTCTCTGCACTGTCACCGTGGTGTCCTTCCTAAAATGAATTGTCATGGGTGACCCAAGGAGTAAAATCCAAACTCAGTAACTTGGTACTCAAAACTCTTCAAAATATAGTTCCCACATGGATTTCCAACTTCGTTGGTCATATCTTTATGTCTCTTTTTCTCCTAACATGTCTAAAGGGATAGTATCAATTGTTCATTGCCACATTCATTCTGTGTAACAATCATCCTAAACTCAGTGGCTTGAAATGACAATAATTTATTATCAGGTTCCCAGCTGCTGTTTGGCTGGAGTACCCCTGTTAATGTGTGCTCCTGTTAATGTGCATGGCCAGACTGAAGGGGTGTCAGCTATTAATTCAAGGGGGGTAGCTACAAGAGGAGGTAGAGGAGGGAAGCTTCCAGAAAGGTGAGCACAAGTACACAATACATTTTGAGGCCTAGACAGATCGTAAGAGACATACTGTCCTTCTTGCCCACATTCCATAGGCCAAAGCAAGTTACATGGCCAAGTTCAACATAATGGGGCAGGCATACATTAATATATCCTACCTCTAGTAGGAGAAACTGCAATATCAGTCAGCAAAGGGCATTGATGCAGAGAAAAAGAATTAGGAACAAATATCTATTGCTGAAGGATAAATTATCCTTAAAACAGCAAATATTTATTAGCTCCAAGCGCAGCTCAGCAGGGTGCTCTGCCTCAGGGTGTCTGTGAGGCTGCAGTGGAGCTGTCAGTCAGAGCCGCAGTCATCCGAGGCTGCAGGACGCGCTTTCCAGCTCACTCCCACGGTTCTTGGCGGACTCACTTCTCCACGTGGGCCTCTCCAAAGCCTGCCCGGGTGTCCTCGCAATTTGGCAGCAGGCTTCCTCCAGAGTGAGCGATCCAAGAGAGAGAACGAAGAGCCCAAGACAGAAGCCGCAGAATCTTATAATTGCACCTTGGAAATGATATACCACCACATCTTCTGTATTCGACGGGTCCCACAGACCAAGCCTGGTACATAGAGAGAGGGACTATACGAGTGTTTGAAAACCAGGTATAAAAGCTCTGATTTTAAAATACCTCATTTAGTTATCCTTATAAACTGCAGAAATGTTCTGACATTTCAGTATTACTGGTTCTAAACCATTGTAATTAACACAGGGCAACAGCAATTGCGCTGAATCCTTTGTCAAATCGGGTTAATTTTTATACCAGAAATAGTAGCCATAAATATCAGTGTCAAGGGTTTTTCACCTTTTGGCTTTTATACATATCTATCTTCCTGTCCATAAGTGTTCTTCACCCCAGTTCATACCCATTACCACTCCTTTCTCCGTCCTCTAATCAACCAGGTGAATTCTCAGATATAACTTGTTCTATTAAGTCTTTCCTGGCCACTGGACACCGGTGAGGTTTCTCTCCTATGTGTGCCCACAGTATTCTGTGCGTACCACCATCAAAAGCCTTTACCCTGCCGTAGAGCATCTGTTTTCTTCTCAATTTCCTTCATCAGACTATAAGATTTCCAGGGCCCAATATTTGGTAAAATAGTGATTCAATAACATGTTGGAAGAACAGTTAAGAGGGAGTACAGGAGAAACAGGGAGAACACAGACCAAACCTGTCCAAATCTGGACAGGTTTTCAACACATTGTTTCCTTGCTGGTTAAGCTCCTCCTATGTGCTAGACAGGTGTTACATGCTTTTATCGTCATTATCTTAATTAATCCTTACAATAATCTAGTAAATGAAAATTATTTGGGAAGGATTCAGTTTTCAAGCTCAGAAGAGTTAAATAACTTTCCCAGCATGCAGTAAAACCATCTTTGACTCTTGCATTCCAAAGCCGTGATTTTCTGACCACCCCACGAAGCCTCTGTAGGGAAGAGCCTATGGCTTCCACTGTACCAAACATTCAGTGCTCAGCAGAGCCAGTTGCCTCCTTCAGTGGTCTTGCTAGGTCAGTCGCTCAGAGCTGTTTCTAGGGCATTCCTTGATTGACTGTTCTTTATATTTGTGCCTTGATTGAGACTCCAGAAGCTGCACCCGGGAAAGCCTTGAAGCCCTCTCTTTTTCTAAGAGGGTAAATTGTAGCCAGAGGGGGTAGGCAAATTACAGAGGAGCTTGGAGAAACTCAGGGCCCTGCAGGCAGGCATAGGGCAGCAAGCGCAGCTCCCTGCACATTCTCACGCAAAGAAGGAAAAGGGCTGTCCCAGGCATATTGCACCAGATGTCCCTCACTGGAGCCAGGCAAAGAGCCCTGTGGGGGTTGACATTTAAAGGTCACAGTTCCCAGGAAAGTTGTGAGGAGGAAATGATTGGTCGACATCAAAGCATTAAGAATTCTTTGAAAGAAAACTATATCAATTCAAGATAGCATTAGCATATTTTTGAAAACCATCATTTATGTTAATCTTTTTATTTCCAACCAGTTAACTTGGGTACACATGTATACACATACATAGGACAACACAAAAAAATAGATACTTTTTGTGTTTTGAAAAATTAAAAATTGAATCATGTCATGAATTTGGGGGGGTGAGGCAGTTACGTTCCCCCCTCTTTTTTAGGGGCAGCCTCCACCTCATCTCCTACCCCTACAGTGCTGAAAACCTGGTAGGTAGCCTTCCCAATCTTTTCTCCCTGCTCTCATGCATACTCATACCTACCCTTAGGGTGGTCTGTTGCTTATTTAACAATAATAGAAATCATATTATGCAAACTTTTCAGCATTATGCATCTCTCACTCAACAGTATTGCATAGAAATTCCCCCAGGTCAAATGGTACAGTTCTACATGTTAGGATGTAGATGGGCCATAATTTTCTTATACATTCCCCTCTACACGGACACTCACTTGCCTTCAGACTTTTTTAGCACTACAAACAAAGCTTCAGTAAGATCTACAGATACACCTACATATTTCAGAGTTTCCCTTCTGTGGGCCCAGGAAAGGGATTGCTGGCTCAAAGAGAATATGCATTCTGGCTCTCCGAAAATTTTCCTAGTCTGATGAGACTAAAGTGATAGCTCATTATTACTTTGAAACATGCATTTACCTGACTACCAGTGAGAGTAAACATTTCTTCAGGTTATTTGTTACCATTTTGGTTGCTTCCCTGGGGAATTTATTTTCCATATCCTTTGCCTTATTTTTGTTGGATGGTTTGTCTTTTTTTTTTTTTTTTTTTTTACTATTTTATGAGAGATTTAAAAATATTGTAGCCCAAATCGTGGTCTGTCTTCTACTTTGGAGCTATATTTTTCCATATTTATTATTTGGTTCTTGATGTTATTTGTAGTCTCCTTTGACTTCATTGTTATTATATATATATATATATATATACACACATACACACAAAGCCTCTGGTTTTCCTATCTTAATTAAGAAAGTATCCTAAAGGATTCATGAAGTTTCTTCTATTTGATTATATTTCATTGTATTATTTTTTACATTTATGCTTTTAATCCATCTGAAAAATGTTTTATTTTTGAATATATTTCAAATAACAAGAGAGATTCTAATTGTATCTTTATCCATATGAAGAAAGAGTTGTGCCAACATCATTTATGCCAACATCCCTCATTTTCTTATTGAACTACCTTTGTAGTATATTAAATCCTCCCATATGCTAAGATTGCTTTCTAGTTTCTTTAGTCCATTGTGCTGGTTTATTTCTCTATTGTGTGACAACTGCATATTTATATGATTAGAAATTGTTTTGCTATCTGGTAAAGCAAATCCAACTCAGTATAACCCTCCCTTCTTTTTAATCACAATTTTCTAGCTATTTTTGGACACTTGTACTTCTATATGACATTTAAAATTATTTTATCCAATTCCAAAGGGAAAAATCCTAATGAGAGTCTCTTTAAAATTTGATTAAATTTTTACATTTGTTTTAGGAAAATTTATTTACAATTCTAAGCCTTCATAGCCAAGAATAAAGTATGTCTTTATAAATATTTTATATTTGTTATTGTTACTAGAATGGAATATTTTCTCTATGTTCATTTTAGGTGCTTATGATAATAGAAAAGTTAATGGTTTGCATATATTTATCTTACCAATAGCCACTTATATAATTCTTTTATTATAATACCTCTAGTAGTTCTTACTATATACTGCTTTTCTAAGTATATAATGCAGATTCAGCAAAAGAGATTATTTTATCTCTTCTTTTCCAAAGTTCATACAGTTTATTTTGTTTTTAAAAATATTACATTCACTGGAGACCCTAAGCAAATATTAAGTAAGAAGATTGATGATAGGCAACCCCATCTAGATTTTAACTGGAATAGTTTTATCAAGGTTGTATTATTATTTTATAACTTTGGAAAAGGATTTCCTCACTGTCTAGGACCTCATTTCTCAAAGACCCTTCACTTGTTGAGAGCTGCCCAGGGATTTCTCAGGGAACCGCGTGTTGCTGCTTTCCTGGGGGCCTGTGTGGAAGGCAGTCCAGGAAGGAGCAGTGATGAGAGGGAGGAGCGATGCACCAGGAGTGGCAGAAGAGAAGGTGCTTTGAGGAGCACTGCACCATGAGCAACAGTGAGAGCAGAGGCCAGAGTACATGAAGGCGTCTGTGCACTAGTAAAAAAAACTCTCCTGCCACCTGCCACCAAATCACCAGGTCCTCCCCTTCCCCCATCTACAGGATCACTTACTTCCAATTATCCTCTTCAGTTCATCCCAACTTCTCATTCCACAACTCTTGACATGGAAAGGCCAGCCCCACTCCATCTCCCCATAGGCTCTCCCTTCCACCATCGTAAAGACTCCTGGATCCCACCTCCTCTTCTAAGTGAGACCCACCTAAGCATGCATGGCACAGGTCTCACTATTTACTACTGACCAAAGACAAAGTCCTGGAGTCACAGACATTTTACTACAAATACTTGTATTTTAATATAATATTACCTGGCCACTGGGGCACTGCACAGGAGGATCATGGACCTTCATTACAGAATTAAATCCCTAAGGACAGAATTTCTCAACATTGGCACTATTGACATTTGGGGCTGGGCCATTTTTTGTCATAGGGGCTGTCCTGTGCATTGTAGGATGTCTAGCAGCATCCCTGGCCCATACCCACCAGATGTCAACAGCACTTCCCTTTCCAGTCATGGCAACTAAGAATGTCTACAAACATTGCCAAATGTCCCCTGTTGGGGGTGGGGTGGGGGTGGGGGAGGCAGCAAAATCATCCTGTAGAGAACCATTGCCCTAGACTACATGACCTGAAACATGATACCTAGAGTTGCCTGTGAACCAAACAGCTCATTTGCAAATCGTGGTCTATAAATGGAAGCATCTGCCCTTGTCACTTTCAGTTTGGAACTTATTTGAAACTACTGCTTCTTTCCTCTGTTCAAAGATATCTTAATACATATGGCTTGCTTCTCTTGATTGGCAGTCACCCAGGCCTCTTGTTGAAGGATGATGGCTCAGAGATCGTGAAAGCTAATTTTGTGTGTGCCACATTGGGGTCAGTTTGCACCAATGTCACCTATTTTTAGTTGCAAGAGTGGGGTCATTTTTATTTAGCTTGCTGGTGCATCACTCAGCATGAAGCTCCATTTACTTTGGTTCCTAATGATGATGTAGATAAAATATGTGCAGCTTTCAGAATTGCAATTTTCAAAAGGAAATTAGCTTTCCCCTGAGCAGCCTGACCATTGCAGTTTGGTTGATGACATCCCGGTAAACAAGCTACAAACAAATTCTTGACTTTAGAAATAACTATGAGCTATTTATAGGCAAGCAATGATTTTCAAGTGGGTAGTTCAAGGGGAAAAACAAGCTGAGAAAAGTCAGCAAGGAAACTCCCATTTTACCCAGTACCTTGAAGTGAGGAACTGTAGGGCCATTCACCAAATGGAAAGTTTGCATCACTGTTACTAATGGAGGAATGATATTTCGGTGAATTTCTAACTTGTCAAAAATGCCAACCCATTTTATATGACACAACCACTGATTCAATTTAAGACATAAAGCCTGAAGACATATCCTAAAGAACTAAGAAAACAAAGGGATTTCAACCAGGATTTAGAAACATCAGGCAGATGACATGTATCCTAGCAACAGGGATGCTGATATAAGGCCATATGCTGAGAACAAGAGAACATGAGGTTTCCCACTCCGAGACTGTGTGGGATGGGTCTCCATGTGCATGTCAATGCAATGGTCCCCTCGGCATTCTGAAAGGATGTAGTGTCATTGCTGCTCTTTTTTTGCTGATGAAAATCTGAAAAGTTCAAATTGTCCTTGGAAGAAGCGCAAGCCAGGACAAGAGACTGGGCTGCAAGCAGCCCTGACAAGGAGACAGCATCCTAAAAGTTACAATCTGGTGGGCTCTGCAAAGGCAAAGAAAGACTCTTGAGGAAGTTGAGCTGTTTGGCTCTTGGCCAAACAACTTTTCAAGGCTGCTTCCTGTGGCTTCTGAGATTCGGGTTCTGTGGCTCCTAACTTTGTGGGAACTTAGGATGTAGCTCAAGGCAAACAACAGGTGGTTGATGGGAAAGTGTGGCCCTTTGTTCCCAGGGGACAGAGATAAACGCTGCTCTCTTTTAAGATGGCAATGATCTGAGCATCTAAGACCTATATGTAAGATACATAGATACGATTAATCTTGATCGGGGACCAGAAAACTGTTTCTGTAAAAATCCAGGTAGTAAATATTTTAGGCTTTGCTGGCCACGTGGACTCTGTCACAACTATTCAACTCTGCCAATGTAGCACCAAAGCAGCCCTACACAATATGTAAAAGAATGGGTGTGGCTATTCGTGAACAAAACTTTATTTACAAAAATAGATGGTGGGCCAGATATGACCCATGGGCTAACTACGGGTCTTGATGAATGACATCAAACACTGTTAATTCTCCCTACCTGGAAAGCCCACACCTTCTGATCTGTCCGGCCCTGACCCACTTCAAGTCCTCATCCTCTCTCCTAACGCCTCTTCCTAACCCATCTTTCCCTTCCCCAACAAATATTTTCCATCATCGACAATATTACCCTTTTAGAACATATAATCAACCCATCACTCCCCACCTTAAAAACCTTTACCAGCTCCCCAGTCCTTAGAGTAAAAAATTTGAATCCCTCGATACAGCACTCAAATCCCTCCCAGCCCACTCTGCCTTCCCTGCACACGACCTGAGCTCCACCATGCCCGCAAGGACACCACTCCCCAAATGTGCCAGGCAATCGCCTGCCTCCAAACTGTGTCTGGACACGTTCCCTGCCTTATGCTGCCATCCCCACAGCCCCGGCCCATCAGTCCTTCTAATTCTCACACTGTCACCTCAAATTCACTTTCCCATGAAGCCTTTCCTTTCCACCTACAATAAATGATTTGGTCCATTCAATGAGCTCCCAGACAATTGATTTTATCCCTCTCTTAAAACAGTATGCCTTGAATCCCATTCGCTGCCCAATTCAATAAATCACATGCTTCTTTGTCTTCCCCTGTTTATCTCTGTATATGCCACAATATGTTCCATTTGATCATTCAATTATGCATCCATTCACAGATGTGTTCTGCAACGTTCTCAGCGATGAGGAAACAGCCATAGACTAGGCAGTGTCCCTGCCCCTCAGGCTAGTGGGGAGAGACATGTATAAATAAATAAATAAACAAACAAATCAATATATTAAAGCACCTCAGATAGAGATAAACACTGTTAAAAAAACAACGCAGACCTGGACACAGTGGCTTATGTCTGTAGTCCCAGCTACTTGGGAGGCTGAGGCGGGTGGATCACTTGAAGCCAGCAGTTTGAGGCTGCAGTGAGCTATGATCACGCCACTGCACTCCAGCCTGGGTGACAGAGCAAGATTCAGCCTCTAAAAAAAGAAGAACACCAGTAGAGGGTAATTTGTTAGGAAGGGTGAGAGTTTGGTTAGAGGCAAAGCTAATTTTCCTAGGAAACAGGGAAGGTCTCTCTGAGGAATTGGCATTTGAGCTGGCACCAAGTATTAATGATGAATTGAGTATTAAATGATGAGAAGCAAACACACAAATCTCTGCACAGAGTAAGCACTTTCATGTGCCCTTCGAATGAATAATAAATGAAAATATTCCTATTGTGTTCCTACTAATATTCCTATATTAATATTATAATATTAAAAATATTATAATTTGATAAATTATAATACAGTTAAAAAATGCAGTAGGTATATTTATAGGTGTATTTATGAAAAGTTATCTAAAATATAGTTGGGTAAAAATAAAAGCAATTTGTAAAAGTATGTAATACATGTTTTCATTTTTTAAATTAAAAATATTCATATGTATAAACTTCTTAATCTATGCCCAAGAAAATTCTGGAAGGATACACAGTGAAAGTTGAGAATGGCAGTTTCTAGAGGTGATAATGAGGGATTGTGATACTTTTGCTTTCCATTTTACACCTTTCTATACAGTTTGAAATTTTGACAATAAGCTGCTGTCCCTTCTGTAATTTTGCCAAAACAATCAATTTCTCATGAAAAAAAAATTTCCCTTCATAAAGCCTTCTTCAATTTTTTTCAGTTTATAACTTACAGGTAAATTTTCCCTGACATGCTGGGGGAAAATGATTCTCTATTTTCCTTACCCTTGTTGAAACTTTTGTTCCTCCCTACACCTACCTCTTCAGTGCCCTACACACACACACACACACAGAGAGAGAGAGAGAGAGAGAGAGACCTGCTCACCCTCACAATTCACAGGGGGAGTCTTTTTGATATACCACAGTGCCTGAGGATTGATTGAGACTCACTCTTCTAACACAGGCCAGGGTCTCCAGGTAAAAATACAGGACACCCAGTCAAGTTTGAGTTTCAGGTAAATAGTGAAAAATTTTTTAATGTATGGTTGTCCCAAATATTGCATACTAAAAAATTATACTAAAAAGTTATTCTTTATTCACTTGAAAGTCAAACGTAACTGAGCATCCTGTATTTTTATTTGCCAAATCTGGCAACCCTAAAACAGGCACGTGTCCTGAAGGAAAGATGCTAAAATCTTGGATGAGGGACATCACATCTTCTCCAAGAACACTGGCACTGAGTTGGAAGAACAATGGTGCATTTTTTCCAAACCCTGACAGTACATAAGAGCCAAAGGTAGTCCCGTGATTCTCCTTCCATTGCCTTCTCAAAGACGTGTCTACACATGATAAGGCGTGATCGCATGCTTTGGTATTCATTCTATTGTTTTCCTTCTAGCCTTGTCTACATCCATGCTGCCTTAGTTAGAGAATGCCGCAGAGAAAGACTGATGGTGCCTTATCCTCACACAAGCCACGTCTGGATGATGACGGACACAGTGCTCCAGCGCTACGACTCTGCTTTTCCTCTGGGCAGTGGTGCTGCGCCCTGAAGCACATTAGAATCACCCAAGAGTCTTTTCAAACATACCCAAGCCTAGACTCCATCCCACACAAATTAATCCATACTCCCCGGCAGTGGGACCCCGGCTTCCACATGTGCCCCAGGTGATCCTATGGCACAGCCAGCATCGTGAAAAATTACCTCAACACCCAGGCCTCCTGTAGCCCACCCTCAAGGTTTAAGTTCCATAAAATAGTGCCTGTCAAGTTTTATGTACACACGGATATGCCTGGGATGCCGTTAAAATGCAGATTCTGATTGCACAGGTCTGGGCTAGGGCCTGAGACTCTACATTTATAAGAAGCTCCTGGGGTATGATGATGATGCAGGTTTTTGAGACACACTTTGAATAGCGAAGCCATAAAAATAAAAAGGACTAAACCAAAGTCATTGCCACTTTTTACTTTACAATTCCTATAATAGGCAAAATAAATATTGTAATGAGAGTGGTAATAAAAACTTTCTTTGGAGCCACAGTAGTCCTAAGACTAGCACCATATGTGCATTCCAGTTTCAAGTGGCAACTTCTCTGGATTCATCTCCCACCCGTAGGAAGCTAAACAGAAAATAACATTGGTTCAAGTTTTAGCAGACGGATTTTTTTTGCAGCCAGGAATAGTCAGAAACGTCAGCCTAAAAACCTCCTTCCTAAGGGTCATGAAACCCTTACAGATTGGCCAGGCTTGGCTGTGGAATAACTTACCACTATGTACAAATAGGAGCAGCAACATCTCAGAGGAACGGCTGTGCCATGTGCTACCTGGGGATAGGGAAGTGGGCTAAATGGACTCGGGAGGGCCCTGCAACCTTGTGGGTTCATAACTCCACACTGCTCCCCAGAACAGCACAGGCCAACTTTCCATTGCAAAATTTCCATTTTGCAATGGAAAGGAGCTCCCCAGATTCTGGTCTGAATCTGTTTTCCCACTGACAAGATCTGGGACCTAGAAAAAGTTATGTCACCTCTCTTAAGCCTTAGATTTCTCAGGTATTCTTTGCAAAACAGGAACACAAATGGACATTTAGATGAGGTTAATACATAAAGTATTTAGTTAGTGCATTTGTAACACTGAATCTTAGCTGTTATTATCATCGGCCCTCCTACATCTGTAAGTTAGATGGAAATACTAGCCTTGGTGTCACTTACAGAGAGAAGCTGAACTGCATCATTCAAGATGGTGCAAAGATCAAAGTCCTGATACCCTCCATGCTGGTTTTTGGTTCCATCCTGTGTGAAGGACAATAATTGGTGCCCACAAAGAAATACAATAATAATCACATCATTCTCTGCATACAGGAAAAAAACGGATCAGGCTTGAAGGAAAACAAAGTCCAACAGATTTTCTCCCTCTTTATGGGAAGGGAAGTTTGTCTTGTGACCAGAGCTACTTCCTTTTAAGACCAGGGAGAGAGAACCAAGTACAGCTTGAGTTATTCTGTGCACTCTCTATAGGGGCAGAGACTTGCAGTGTGGTGCTATTAGTGAGGTCTACAAATGGTAAGGGAGAGGAGCCAGTGAAGGAAAAAGCGCCATAGGTTTTTAATATGGATGAGAAGCTGCCTGCTTTCTCCTAAGCAAATGAAGAACAAGAGAAACAAGGAATCCAAACCTCTTTGCAGGTGGTCTCTGGGATAAATTGGTAGATGGTAGAGGTTGATACGGTTCTGAGCCACGTTTCAGTGCAGAACTATTTGGTATCGAGTCTGGCTGCTGAGTGCCCATCTCTGACTTGTTTCAGCAAAGAGACAATAAAAATGTAAAAATAGCAGATAACCCTTGAAATTCCAGTGTCAGCCCCAAAGAGCAGTTTCCAAAGATGAAGAGTGGGTGGACTTCCAGAGACACAGATTTAGATTTCTAACTTTAGTCTGAACTTTCTGAAGCTTCTCAGCAGTACCAGGAAAAAGATTTGGTGTGAAGGAGGCTAAGAATAGCAGCTCAAATCAGACTGTGGAATTAGATGAGTTTCAATCAGTCATGTGTCCCCCAGTCTCTTCCCCTCCTCCCCAGCCTCACTGGGACACGAACACCCATAATGCTGGAGAGTTGAAGCAATAAGAGATGGGGCCTAGACCCAGAGCAGTGATGATGAGAGCTGACATTTATGGAAAGATTAGGACGTGCAGGCCTTATGCTAAGTACTCACAAAGATGGATTCATTTAATACTTACCCCAATAGTAGGAGGACTTCCACTTTACAAATGGGAATGTTTACACATACAGACACCAAGCTTTCAAGTGCTAAATACTAGTATACAACATTTGGAAGATTTGAAAAGTTTAAATCTAAGAATTATGTGATTTATGGGGAAATTTCTACATTTAATAGTTGGAACAAGCAAATATTAATACCTCTAAAATTATACTAGTTTGGTCAATTGCAAAGAAGAACAAAAGTTAAAGTGGATTTTTACTGAACTCTAAATTTAGGATATAGAGAACTGGAGTGTTCGTCATACAATTATAAGATTAAGTGAGGAATTTAGTATCAACTAAATTAATTTAGTATCAACTAAAACTAATCCAAGGTCAACCAGCTGGTTAAGTAGTGGAGCTGGAAAAAAAGTAATACAGTGGTGGGAAATAGAAAGAAAAATGGAAAGAACTAGAAGACCAAGCACCTTGATAGGGAGGGGAGACCTTCAAGCATAGAAAGGGCTAAATAATGGGGGGCAAGGGCTGTTCTCCATCTCTTTTAGAAACAAACAGAGATTTCTTACACTGCAGCAAGGAGAAAGGAATTAGGTTAAATATAAGAAGAAAAAAAAACCTTCTAGATTGCAACCCTGTGTGACGTAAGTATTCATTGTTAAGAGACAATGAGAAACCAGCTAAGTTAATTTTAAAAGGGGGGGGTGGTTTTGTGCTTCTCCAGGTGTATTCCACAGAAGAGTAGTTCTTTAAGCAATTCACAAGTATGATCAAATACACTCAGGAAATATTGTGCTAAATAGAGTTAAACAGATTTCCTTACTAGAGGAGCTCTAAGAGCTTTATTAGCTAATATATGCTGTGAAACTCTAATAGTGAAATATAGTAGGTGGTGTTTCCCAAACTTATCTGACCAGAACCCTTTTTCAAACTACTCTTTCCTCAAATATACTTGGGGAATGCCTGGGGTTTTCTAAGATGATTTAAGTATAGAACTTCCTGGAGGGCAGGGATTGGCCATGCTACTCAAAATGCAGTTCATGCACTTTGTCATCAGCATAAGCATCACTTGGGAGCTGGTGAGAAATGCAGAATCTCAGCCCCACCCCAGACCCACAGAATCAGAACCTGCCTCCTAACAGCATGTCCTGATGATTTATATACAGATGAAAACTTGAGATGCCCAAAATTTCCTTAAGCCTCAGGATTTGGTTACACAAAATTCTGTACTACTATAGTCCTAACATTGGCTGTCTGCTACATAACAAACCAGCCCAAAATTTACTGTACCTTGAAACACTAATGATTTCTTTCCTATGATTTCATATGTTGGCTTGGCTCAGTTGGTTGGTTCTTCTGTTCCAAGTGGCATGGGCTGGGGTCAATCACTGGGCTGCATTGGTGGGCTGTACTTCCAAGGTTTCACTCACATATCTGGTGCCTCAGTGCTTCTCGGGAGGCTTCTCTACAAGGATTGCTAGGGCTTGGGCTTCTTCAAAGCATAGCATTCCAGAGCATTGGCTTCTTCCATGGAAGAAACAGATGCTGGCAATTCTGTTAAGGCCTGGGCTTGAAAGTCCTAGATTATCATCACTTCTGCTGCGTTCTACCACAAGGCCAATTATATTTAAGGAGAGCAAAAAATGGTTTCCACTTCCTGATAGGTGAAGTGGCATGCACATACAGGGAGAGAAGGAAAGGGTGGTGGCCATCTTTGGAGACTATCTACCATACTACTCCTCTTGGGTAAATTTAGACTCTGTGCTTGATGCCTCCCTAAACTCTAAGTACTCTATTATGTATCCTGGACTGGCTCTTCCTCCAAGGCAAACAGGTACTTCATCCCATTTTACAAAGGAAAAGGATGTTCTATCCATGGAATGTCAGTGTGAGAGGCCTGAGAAATGGGTTAGATCTCATCATTTATTAACAACCAAAACTATTTATTCTAATCTGGCTAGGTGCCAGGAACCTAGTTCTGCAAATATAGCAGTATATACTATCATACAGTTGCAAGACTACTTTCTCTATGGTTTCTTATCCTGTAGAAAATGGGCCAGGTGTGGTGGCTCACGCCTGTAATCCTAGCACTCTGGGAGGCTGAGGCAGGAGGATTACTCGATGTCAGGAGTTCGAGACCAGCCTGAGCAAGAGGGAGACCCCGTCTCTACTAAAAATAGAAAGAAATTAGCTGGACAACTAAAAATATATAGAAGAAAATTAGCCAGGCATGGTGGTGCATGCCTGTAGACCCAGCTACTCGGGAGGCTGAGGTGGGAGGATCACTTGAGCCCAGGAGTTTGAGGTTGCTGTTAGCCAGGCTGATGCCATGGCACTCTAGCCTGGGCAACAGAGTAAGACTCTGTCTCAAAAAAAAAAAAAAGAAAAGAAAAGAAAATGGACATTAAACTAATAAACCATTAACTAAACATAATACTTTTAAAAAGTGATAAAGGTTATGAAGAAAATAAAATATGGTGATGTGATTATAAGCAACTTTCTAAGTTAATTTAAATTAGGTGGTCAAAGAATGCCTCAGGCAGGGAGTGAGACCCAAAGGATAAGAAGGCAGCTGTTCGAAAAGGTGAGATCAGAGTGGCTAAAGGTGCAAGTGCAAAGGCCCCAAGGCAGGGACATGCTCTGCATGCTCAAGGGTCAGAAGGAAGGCCATTGTGCCTGATGAACATTCTTCAAGGGGAGATAACCTGAGGCAGGAGAGGTAGGTGGGGCTGAGTCTTCACAGGACTCTGTAGGCTAGAGTAAGAATATAACATTAATTCCTAACTGCCATGGGAAACCACTGGACAGTTGAATGTGGGAGGTGACACAACTCAATTTGCATTTTTACAAGAAGACTCTGGCTGTGTGAGAAGCAAATTGTAGAGAGAGAAAAGCAGAAGCAGGGAGGCTGGTTAGGAGGCTGATGCAACAGTCCAGGTGGGAGGAGACGGACAGGAGATTCCTGTCCTTTCCAACCTCCTACCAACAGGGAAATGCAGTCAGACATCCTCACGGCCCTTGTGGTTCCACTTGAAGAAATACCTGTCTTAATTTAGGCCTTCACAGAGTAGAACATTGCCCCCGGTCTCTTGTCCTTTTGATTGTATTGCATTAGATGATGAAGATTAGAATAAAATTTTCCTAAATATCCTTTCATATCCAGAATATGTGACTGTGAGATACTTCTTTTCCTTCCTTAATCTTCCAGGGTCCTGACCCAAAACCCAGATTGGTCAGAAGTCTGATCTTCAGCTACTACAGCAGAAATTGAGTATAATACCACATTGAACTCCAGCAGCAGTTGATAACACCAGCTGATTCATATTTATTAACTGCCTTTGTTCATGTTTCAAATATTTTGGCAAGGTCATCCTCTCTAGCCTTCAGAGATTAAGCAGAAAGAAGCTGCTTATGATTCCTCTCTTCCCACTTGAACCCAGAATGTCCACAGATGCCTTAGCCAATGCCCACCTCATCCCATAGCTACTGTCGAGTTGTGACTCCATGAAGTGACAAAGTTTGCATTTACTGTCTCTAAAATATCACCATATCTTTCAGTCCTTCACATGTTACAGCTTCTGATTTTGCAAACCATGAATAAGCATGACACAACATGTTCAGTTTTCTGAGATCATCCCAATTTTTATGTATTATTTTCAATATGTAAATACTATTCAATGTATAACAAATTTTGTTTTTATATTTTTCTAGTTTCATGTATGTTAAAAAATCAGAAAAAAACTACTTGTCAAGCTCTGACATCAGATTTTTTTCTAAAAAACAATCCTATAAATAATCTATGCCTCTGAGAAAGTTGCAATAGGTGTGAGTACATTTGTACATCATTGACTCCTTCCAAACAAAACATTTACTGCATACCTACTATGCGTCAGGCCTGTGCTGGGTGCCCTCCAAAAACTCACAATCTAATGCAGTTTTGAGCAAGATGCTCTAATCAATTAAGAGCATAATGAATAACCATTGTTCATAACTTCTTTCTACTCTGTTGGGTAGAAGTTGTAACAAATAGCTCAGGCAAACTACATGACAAGCAGAGAGGCTGGAAAAACAGAAGGCTCTAGCAACACATAACTTACTTATACCTTCATTTATTTCCCCAAAACCTCATTAAAGTCTTCAGCTAAGAGGAGAACAGGCAGTTTGGGGCCTCAGCCCCGGTGCCCACTTGTGTTCGTGGGTTGGTAAGAGAAAAGGGACTTAGTTTCCCCAGGGGCTCATCAATGAAGGAAAAGAATGGCTTCCTCCTCCTCATTCCTCTGGGAGCCTGGAATAAGAGTCATGTCTTTGTACACTATGTTCCAGAAGCTGTTACTTGTGAACCAAGACAATAGGGTTGATAGCTGTGCTGATGTGGGGAGAGAGGAGAAAGAGAGAAAGAGAGAGAGAGAGAGAGGAAGAAAGGAGGGATTGAGATAAAGGTGGGAGGAGAGAAAAGAGAGAAGAGGGGGAGGAGAGAAAAGATGGTTAAATAAAAGAAAAAAAAGGAGTGATAAGAGAATGTTAGAAATGAAGCGATGAGTTCAGAATCACAGAATCCCAAACTAGAAGCATAAACTCATGTTTCCAATCCTCTTTTAAAACATGAAGAGACTGAGGCAGAGTGGCAGAGGAGGGACCAGGACCTGGCTCTTCTGATCCTCAGAATCCTTTCCACCACATTTACTTTGCTATCTTACGATTTTGAGGATTTTGAGAAACTCCGTGTCTAGTTATAATCAAGACCTACATAGCACCTTACACTGTGTGGAACTCTATAAATATTGAATGACATGCACCCAGCCAGTGATGATAAGAGCAATCCTATCAGTATTAACACAAAGCTTTCCTCAGGTCCTTGAGTTGTTTTCAATAAGGAAAAGTCAATGACAAGGGAAACAGCCAAGGTATAGAGCTGTGCAGAGATCTGTCGTGTTATTTTTAGTTTGGAACTCCTCCCGGTTTCAGAGTTCTTTCTCCATGGGGTTTTCTCCTTAATAGCTGTTGTGTACGATGCAGGTGGATGTCAGGATGAGATGTCTAAAAACAAATGAAAGAATGGTTTTCAGCCACTCAGGATTAATGGCATGGACACTAATCTAATCAGTGGTAGCTCATTGCTCAGGAACTGGAGAGGGTATTTGAGAAAAGAAAGCAGAAGGGAGAAAAAAAGGGAGCCCTTCTAGAACTGCCCAGAAGAATCCCAAAGAGGAAGGTGTCTGGAAAATGCCTGGCATAAGGCATTTTATAAAATTCTGATGAATAAATAACTCAACCTCCTGCTCTATCTCTTATAACACAGTCTAGGCACAGAGGAGAGGCTTATCCACGCAAAACGCAAAGAACAAAAAAAAAAAAAAGAAGAAGAAGAAAAGAAAAACAAGTAGAAAATAAAATAATGTGTCAGTTCCTCTATTGCCTATATGTTCAGTTTAAAGGAGATCAATGTAAAAGCTAGGAGTGTCCCTCTTGAAAATGTTATTTAAACATCCAAGAACTGATCCTTAAGCTCTCAGTGTGTGACTGAAGATGGGTCAGTCTATAATGTGCATTTCACCTGTGAAGTAACACTGTTGTTAAAGCAACACAGTAAGGTAAGCCACCAAAGACAGAACAGAAATGAGAGCTACTCCATCTTGCCCAAGGCAGAGATGGGAGGTCTGTAGTTAGCTCACTGTACCTGGAGATTTTAGACGTCCTGGGCTCCGTGAAGAAAAGGATGAAGCGGCCAGGAAAGGGGATACTTAGTTCCAGGTGGAGACAGGAGCAAAGGAAAGCTCCACCAGAAACCACCTCTGCACTGCTGTCCAAAACCTGACCTGCGCAGTGGCCGGTACAGTGACTCACACTTAGGAAGGAGAGTGAAGGAGTAAAGCTTAAAGGAGAAGGAGAAAAGGCAGCTGGTCATAATGAGTTTTCATTGAGAGGCAGACATACAGACATCCAGGCAAATAGAAAGAAAGAAAATCCAGTTTTTAGTACAAAGAGATAGATATGCAAAAACTCACTCTGATTGCTCTAAAGCTATCGAGAATTCTACAAAGGCAGGGCTTTAGCTGCACCCCCTTAGCAGTTACATTTATAAGACCACATGTTCTAATATTCCTCATGGTTGGTTATCTCTTTTCCAAGACAGTGAGTTCCTTGGTAGCAGGACCCAAGTCTATTTCATCGTTGTCTCTTTCACAGTGTGGAGCATGGTGGTTTGCATGGAGAGGAACTCTTGTTTGTTGAATGACTCATTGGGGAGGAAGACTATCGATATTCCCATGGGCTGTCTCAGAAGTCGCTCATCTCTCCCCATTCAATCCATCCTTTTCTCCAAAGCCATATTAACTTTTGTAATGTGTCTGGGTAAGCCATATCTGCTCTCACAACTGTCCATGCTTCCCCAGTGCATACAGTTTTGTCAACTCCAACGTCACTGACTGATACTCTGGCCCAATCTACATGCCAACCTTGTCTCACACCGTCCCCCTTTAAATGCCCTCTGCCTGAACTGTTTTCTAATTCCCAAACACTCTTCATACTGCTCCAATTCTGTACCTTCACTCCTGCTGCCTGGAAGAATAGCAGTTGGCAGACCAGACTAAAAGTCTGGATGCTTGCTTTAAATCCCATCTCTATTAGCTGTGTGACCTATGGCAATTTTTTTTAACCACTGAGTCTCATTTCCCCATCTGTAAAATTAGGGATTATAATATCTACCTCACACAGTCATAAAGTTGGATAACATTATAAAAGCACCAAGCATAGTAGGCACCCAGTGAGTGTTGGTCCCTTCTTTTTATTATCCTTCAAATTTGAACACAAATGTTAACTCCTTACTACTGTAGGCAGAGAAGCCTCTCCCTCCCCTGAACCAGGCAAGCACTTATGGGAGAATATTCTTGCAACAGCGAGGGAGGTGCCATCTCCAGGTCAGCCAAGTACACTTTGGAAGCAAATGGGCTGGCAGGTGACATGGCCACATGTCCTTAGACATAGAAACCTAGAGTCACAGGGCTAGAACATCCTTACAGATTATATAACTAGATCTCCTCTTTGATGGATAAGATAATTGGACTGGACTCCTCCCTTCGGCTCTTTCCTTTTCACCATGACATGAATTTGGGCCAATATTCACTGAGCCAACCAGAGGCATAGGAATGACCTGCACTGAGACTAGAACTGGAATAGTAGGCCAAAGAGCTTCTTCATAAGTTCTCGTCCATCACCTTGTTTCCAGGGAAAGATGCGTGTTTTCTTCACCCCACACTTATTGGGCTCCTACTTAGTGTTGGGTTCACACCTATAAGGAGGATATTCAGATGTCTGGGACAGACGCCACCTCCAACTTTAAGATTCACAACTTAGCTAGGGAGGAGTCATGTGTTCAAATAATTGCCATACAGTCTGGGAACCATGTCCACACCGCTATAAGAACACCATAGGATGAGGAGGAGCAGCCCGGAAGAGCACAGAAATCTTCACAAAGAAGGGGAAAGATGACTTGGGTCTTGGAGAATAAGCAGCTCGCTAAGTAGACAGGTATTATGAAGGGCACCCCGCTTGATCATTTATTTTCATTCTCCGCTCAGTTACAATAGCATTTGCTGGAGGTGAGGCTGCACACCTGTGCCCACTGGTGACTGTCTTCTCATCACAATGGATGATCCAGCTCCATGAAGGGCAGCCAAGGACTGTCCCAAGTTGTGCCAGAGTCGGGGATATTTTTGAGCCAAACATCAGTTACTCAATATTTTCCCTAATCTATTTGTTTTATATCAATTACTTCCAAGTGTTCCCCATTACCTCCTTTATTGCTGGGATCAAGATGGGTCTAGATAAGAGAAACCAGAAGCTCAAATATGGACAGTTTGATCCAGAAAAAAAAGAAAAGGTCTTAAGTGAGTGGGTAACCTCTCAAAAGAAGAG
>CAUYRT010050311.1:0-40635 GCA_963574885.1 Lepilemur ruficaudatus
GTTACTGCCATTGTCTGTATCTTTAAATATTCTGCTATATTAATTACTCTTTCTCAATTTATCAATTTCTGAATTATATATTGCTTTTTCTCATTTCCCAAAACTTTCCAACTTTTTTCCTTACCTCCTTCCAATATATTAGTAGTCATATCTTCTAAAAATTTCCCTGTTGAGTCCATGTGTAAATTTAAATAATTTGCTTAAATCTGCTTTCAGGAACTATAGACAGAGCCTGTTGCCTCCCCAAGTTGTAACATAAAGGTGTGTGTGTCTAGCCTTCTTTTCATCCCAATTGCCTAACTTGTGGGAGTTGTACTTTTAGTTTGTACATCGTCAAGATTGATAACATTTACATTCTCCTGTCATATGCTCTACTGGCTGCTCAAAATCATGTCAAATTTCAGTTAGTTTTATGTGTGAATCACATGTTCCTTCTATCAATTTTATTATTATTCTTGGAGTATTTGATTCCTTTTTTCCTCCTGAAGGACTAAAAAGCATGTGTCTTCTTTATCATATTGCTAATGTCTTCTAATTTCTTACTTATTCTCTATCCTTTTTAGAATGGATTATTTTCTTTTTAAAAAAGCCACTGACTTTGTGTTTTATATTGGAGTAGTTGAATACACCATGGTTTTATTATACTATGTTCGACTTTTCTGGAGTTTTAAAGTTCCTTACTTTCTTCTGGTTTCTAGTAACGGCAAAAACATATATTGATACAAAATTCCCACAACAAAATAAAATTTCAGTAGAAATGGAATAAATTCTACAAGCATGTAAATTACTTTGTATTATAGACATAAAATAGTAGAGCTCAGGGTTTGATTATGGTTTATAATTTGTTTTATTATATAATAAGCTCCATAATCATGGATAACCCTTTACAAGTTACATGGTTCTGGACTAATCAAATATTGTGTCTCTAATCCTAGTGTTTATTATATTATAATTAAAACAATAAGATGAGCAGACAATCTTGACAAAATTTCTGCTAGAGTCAAAGCCATAGCCAAGAGAGGAAACTCAGAACTGAACTTAAGTGCTGTTTTCTGCAGAAATGTGAGCAGAGAGTGTAGATGATGACCCAATCTTTATAATTTTTAAATATATGAAAATATTTTGAGAGTAAAAACTGGTTGTTTAGATGGTGTAAATAGGAGTTAAATTCTTGAAAACACAATATATTAATAGTTCGGGTAGTTTTTATACTCTTAGAGGCAAAGCATGAATAATTAGATATCTCAGAAATAAACCAATTTCTCAGAATCTGTTTCATTTTGGCAAATAGTATTTAGTGTATAAAACATAAATTTATGAAACATACACTCACACATACAAGCATCTATATAAAAGGCCTAATTGGCGCTGGGACCACACTGACATAAGGCATAGTGATTGTGCCAGCATAACCATCCTTATCACATTAATGTGCCCCATTATGTGATGATTAAACTTTTCCAGTTATCTAGCTTGCCATAACGTTTCCATTCCAAGCAGAAATGAGGGTTACAAATTGTGCTTAGCGAAGGGGAAAAGCTTACACTGAAATAGTTACGACAACTTATAGCATGCAGTGTATAGAAAGTTTGCAAAGTGCTTTTTACGTAGATTTGCCCATCTATTCTCCATAACAACCCTGAGAAATGTGTGTTGCTGTGTTAGCTTCACTTTATTGCTGACAAAACCAAGGATCAAAAAAGTAAAGTTTTTCAAGGGAACTGCTGATAAGGAGCAGAGTGGGAAGATTCAAATCCAGGAAATATGGTCTTTAGTCTCTTTAGTATACCCTCAAATTATGTGTTCATCACCTGTTATATCTCTTATCAACAATATCAGCAATATTATCAGACAATATCAGCATGTAAGGAAAAGCATTCGATATTCGTGGGCATCCAAACTACTCATGCAAGGTGCAATTTATACCCCACTACTCCTTCTAAAGGTCAAAGTATAGAAAGGATAGAAGACTTGAACTTCAATCCTGGCTACTCTCAGGAGAGTATATAATTAAGGAGAACAGTGCTGTGCATGTTTAGCACTCTCCACCTCTTCCAGATGAATTCTGATAAAATTAATATCCAGAAAATCTTTGAAATGAGAAAGAAGATATATAATTATTAATGCATATTCCCACTGGTTTGCCTCAATGGTGGTGGTGGTGTTTATGGGTTCATTGGATATATTGTTTTGTTCACTGTATATTTTTAGGTAACTACTACAGGTCAGCTTAATTCAGAATGTAAAGAACTAAAAATGACAACAACACAAAATGATTGCAGATTGTGATAAGTATTAATAATATGAAGGAAATAAGCAGAGAAAGGCAAAGTGCTTTTAAATGAAGGGGCCAGGAAAGCCATTCTGGGGAAGTGACCTTTAAACTGAGACCTCAAGGAATGGTGGAGCCAGCAACATGGGAGCCTAAGGAAGAATGTTCTACAGAGGACACAGAAAGAGCAAAGGTCCTGAGACAGGGAAAGAATTTGGAGTGTGCTAAGAACTGACCAAAGAGCATAACTGGACTCAGCGGGCAAGGGGAGAGTGAGCAGGGTGTGACAATTGAAAGGTGGGCAGAGCTGGGTCACACAGGACCTGGTAGGCAATGTAAGGAGAGTGGATTTTACTCTTAATATCATGGAAAACTGTTGATATGATTTAAGCAAAGGTGACATGATCTAATTTACACAGAAAAAACATGAGTACAGAGGATCTACAGAGCTTGGGTGGAGGTGGCCTAGAGCTGAAGCAGGAGACAGCTGGGATATTACTGGCATGAGGAGACAGTGGTGTGAACTTTGGTGATTAGCAGCGGAGTGCAGAGAGATGGGTATTTGTAGAACAAATGAATGAATCTTTTTTCTTTCAATGTAAAATAATGGACCTAACTTTTGCCTAGAGGCCAATGTCATAGCCAATATTCATTTACCTTTATGAAAATCCTAGAGCCCTTAAGAATTATGCTGAATCTACTCTGCCTGTATTTTGCAAATGGAACAACAGAGCCTGGATGACAGCACATCTGTTTGTAGCATGGTTTACTGAATATTTTAAGCCCATTTTTGAGACCTACAGGGAAATAAAAATTTTTTTTTCAAAATATTACTCTTCATTTACAATGCCCCTGATCACCAAGAGCTCTGATGGAGATGTACAAGGAGATTAATGTTATTTTCATGCCTGCTAATACATTTCTTCTCCAGCCCACAGATCAAGGAGTCCTTTCAAGTCCTATTATTTAAGAAATACATTTTGTAAGGCTACAGCTGCCATAGATAGTGATTCCTCTGCTGGATCTGGCTAAAGTAAATTAAAAACCTTCTGGAAAGGATTCACTATTCTAGATGCCATTAAGAATATTCATGATTCTTGGAAGGAGGCCAACATGTCAGCATTAACAGGAGCTTGGAAGAAGTTGATTCCAACCTTCAGGGATGACTTGGAGTGGTTCAAGACTTCAGTGGAGGATGCAACTGCAGATGCGGTGGAAGCAAAAGAACTAGGATGAGAATTGGATCCTGAAGATGTGACTAAATTGCTGTAATCTCATGATAAAACTTGAATGGATGAGGAGTTGCTTCTCAGGGATGAGCAAAGAAAGTGGTTTCTTTGAGATGAAATCTACTTCTGGTGAAGATGCTATGAGCATTGTTGAAATGACATCAAAGAATTTAGAATATTACATAAACTTAATTGATAAAACAGTGGCAGGGTTCTAGAGGATTGTCTTCAATTTTGAAGGAAGCTATACTGTGAGTAAAGTGATATCAAACAGCATTGCATGCCACAGAGAAATCTTGCGTGAAATAAAGAGTCAATCAACATGGCAAACTTCCTTGTTGTCTTATTTAAGAAATTGCCACAGCCACCCCAACCTTCAGCAGCCACCACCCTGATTAGTCAGCAGCCATCAGTATTGAGGAAAAATGCCTCACCAGCAAAAAGATTATGACTTGCTGAAGGCTCAGATGATCGTTAGCATTTTTTAGCATGGGATAAAGTATTTTTAATTAAGGTATGTACATGATTTTTTTTTTTGTTATAAGTCATGCTATCACACACGTACTAGAATATAGCAATTATAAATATAACTTTTAGTGGACATGTGAACAGCACATAGAAGTGAATGAATTATTCCAGGTTTGAATATGATGTTCTTCCATACAAAGGTTTTGTTTCTAAACTTTTGTAAATATGCCCAACATTTTTGAGTTTCAGCAGCATAATGCTCTACTCGCTGCATTCAAAGACCATTCTAAATCATATTTATTTATGAAGATATTGATGAGGCCAGGTTATATCTTCTGGGCAGAAGTTCTAAGCTTTTATCCTAAATTTTCTTAAATCTTTCAGCCTCTATAATAGTTGCCATCTATTTCCATGAGTTTGCAATTTGATCTAGAATCCTGTGTATTAACCCCTAAACAATTATTTTTGAGGAATGTTTAAAAGTAGAATCTTTCCAAGATTTTTCTTATTTAAAAACTAAGACAAAAATTTATTCAACTTTTCTACCATTGGTTTTGATTTGTTTTAGCTGGAATACATTCCCTTTCATTCATTACACCAAGTGGGTATTTCTTCACCCATCCTAGCCAACATCCTCTTCTGAAGTCCTGGTAATATGCTTTAAGATTTGAGTAATGATGAGTTGACTGCTGTATTCTGATGACGTGGCTTGCTGCATTTTGAACTAAAGCCCAGTATAATTATGGAACCTAATGTTAGCGATATTGAAAACCCCTGGTGATTTCTTGATCTTTTGATATTCATTCTGGTATAGAATTTGAGCCCACAAAACTGATAGCTAGTTTCTTTCAGGACATTTTCTTGCTTATCTGTACGGCTTTGTTATTTTTTTAGGGGAAATTTTTATGCGCCTTGTATTAAATTGTCATGGTTTTAGTTATTTCTGACTCTTTAGTGGGTGCTTAGCAAGGTGTGCCATAATTTATTTGTTTGCCTTTCACTCTTTTGCAAGTAGCTAACAACTGAGTGGATCGGCAAATCTTAATTTGGACACTAAATTTTCACTGGAAAACACTTGTATGTATTTAGCTTTCATAGACTTTACAATTGAAAAAGTAGATTCACATACCCAAGTTGTTCCAAATACATTTAAACATTTTTTAATAACCATATTGAAGATTGGTTTTAAAATTTAAATTTAATTAAAGTTAGTTAAATTAAATATAATGTAAAATTAATTAGAATCAAATGTGATTTATAATTAAGATTAAACATTCAGTTCCTCAGTTGCACTAACCATATTTCAATATCTACATGTGGCTGGTGACTACAGTATTGGACAGCGCATTGGATGGTTTGTTGTAATTCTGAAGAGTCTCACCTGTTGTTTCTCTCATAAGTTTTTAACTTCTATAGCGCTTTTTCCTTTCTTTTTCTTCATTTTCTTTCCTTTTTGTAAAAAGACATGTTTGGTATGTAATGTCACTTCCTTTCAGGTAATTTCAAATCAGAATGATCACACTCTGGTTCAAGTGGCATTTTGTTCCTTTATAGTTTCAGGGTCTTTCAAGTTGCTGTCTGAGAATGCATTCATAGAGCTGGCATGTATTATCAATTGCCCATGAAACTGTACTTATCCTAGGGAATGACATTCTCATCTACTGACCAGATGGCTAGTTATGCTTCAAGTTCCAGTTTAGGCACACACATGTTTGCATTGTTTGCCTGTATATTCTGGAGTCAAGTATATACTCAGGATTTGGCAGAATTTAAAAGGCCAGTGCTGGATAATTTTTATAGATGGCATTTCTCAAGTCTTCAGACTTCTTGATATATTTACTTACAGTGAATGCATAAGTGTTGATGGAGATTTAGTGTGGAATTTACTTAAGATGTTTATACTATTATTCTGTGAAATAAATTCAACCTACCTGTCATGTTGATTATTGACTGAGAATATTTTGTCTGTGTGTGTGTGTGTGTGTGTGTGTGTGTTAAACTTTGCACTATCTTTAAATTAAAACTATTTCCTATGATCCAGGGGATTTCTAGGTGTCTGAATGATTGAAATCTTTGAGTGGTTTTATTCTAGCAGAATAATTTAAAATTCCTGCAGACTGTAAAAATACCAAGTTAGATTGATTAATCATTTATTTATTGTTTTATTTATCACACATTTATGAAATATCTTCTGTTTTCAAAGTAATGCATTCTCTAAGGGAGAATTCTTGACCTCTCTCTGCAAGTAACTTGTATTTTTACTCACATATTTCATTTTACTATAGCTAATCTGTTAAGATGTTAGCCATGGGAGTCATAGCACTATGCTAGTTGGTCATCTTGGCGGGACACATCTGTCTGCTCTTGTCAGAACATAAAGCTATGTGAAAATAAAGGAAAACTAAACAATGTAATTGAGCTTTGTTCACCACTCAGTCACTAAATTATTGAATGTCCATGGAAAGATCACTTAACCTTTTTTTCCCTGTTTCCCAATTGATGAGCCAAGGATTATGGTAAATGTATTCTTCACCACGCTAGCTAATTTTAGGGCTCAGTGGTAAGGATCAGCTGAGCCTTGCTTGTGGCCTAATGGCTTATTATGCCAGAGTGAAGAAAACGTGTTGTCTGGAATTGAAGAAGAAGAGAGGCAGCTACCATAGGTTAGGGTATTGCAAGTTTTTACACCGAGTTTACAGCAGCTGCTGAAAGAGGTAGACCAAGAAGTAGGAAAAGAGGAAAGCATGAATATACCCATCCGCTTCTCCCCACTCCCACATTTGTACCGTAGTAATATGCTGAAATTAAAAAAAAGAGAAAAAGAGGAAAGCGAGAAGCACAAACCATGGACAGCATTAGAAGGAGAATGATAGAATTTTGGACGTCCTGAGCCTCAGTGCTTCTCCCTGGCTTCAGTCAGATGCAGAGAGCATATTTGTTGTTGCTTCCTAGACTCCTCAGAAAGCAGAGCCTGAGGCAAAAGGCTAAGTTTGAGTACTTTACTGGGGAAGCGTTATCCTGGGGAGTGAGAGGCACAGCGTGAGCAAAGCAGGGAGAGCACACATTATAGAATCAGCCATGGCAATGGGTGACTGCTGCTCGATCCCCTGGAACATCAGGAAGGATGTATGGCATAACTCAGGACCTTATCTGTCCACTCATGTCCCCTTCTGGTTAAAAGTCACCCATGAAGTGTTTAATTCCTCCTGCATTCTGGGTTGTGCACGTATGGATGTGGAGCAGGTTCAGGGCTGTCCTATGCCTTATAGCAGGACTACTCAAAGTACAATCAGTCGATGGTAGACTTGTCACTAGTCCATGATAAGAACAGAAATGGAGAGTGAGTGTTCAGAAACTTTTACAGCATCTTGACTGAGAAATTTTATGTCTGAAATAAAACTGAGAAAATTTAAAAATGTTTATTTAAAAAATTTACTTATGGTACTGACTGATTAACATTATGGTGCTCAAATGGTGGTGGTGTTCACTAGGTATTCGGGGGGTGGGGGGCAGACCCACATCTGAGGGATGTGGTGAGCACTGTGGAGGGGAGGGGCATGCTTGAAATGTAGTTGAGGAAGGGAATTAGGGGTCTCAATAGGAGGAAGGAAATCCTCTAAAACTGATTTATGTGAATAGCTGTACAACTTGGTAAATTTACTAATAACCATTTACTTGTACACTTAAAATGGAGTAAAGGCATGATATGTAAATTATACTTCAATAAAAAAATAATTTACTTAACTATAATAAATCCATTATATAATGATATATGTAAAATAGTGTTTAATGATTGTATTATAAGATGGAATATTTAATGAGTATGCTTTGTAAAACAAATGATTAATGGGGAGGATAACACTGTTTTACATTTTATCAAATTTTTTAAATGTCTGGTTTAGTAGAAGACAGCTGGATTCCCATATCTACTTCTGAATTTGTGTTGTAGAAAATGGATCCTATATTTATCTAAAAGATAATTATTAAACATTTGACATTTGCTAGTTGCTATGGATAAATACTGATGATATAAACATGAAGATTTCATCCTCCTCTATTTGTATTTCAAAATTTAGAAGGAAAAGTAGTTTAAAAAAACCAAGAAATAACAATATGATGTAAGTCCCAATCTAGGTAATATTCTGAGGGACCAGGTAGCGTGACCCATTACTCATAGAAGGAACTAGGGGCAATTTGTAGTAGGTTATGTCATAGTCTTCTTAGTCATGTGTCACTTAATGATTGGGTTACGTTCTGAGAAATGCTTCAGGCAATTTCATTATTGTATGAAACTCAGGCAGCATATTTACACAAATCTAGATGGTATAGCTTACTACACACCCAGGCTATTGGGATAGCCTATTGCTCCTAGGCTACAAACCTGTACAGCATGTTACTGCACTGAGTACTGTAGGTAGTTTTACACTATGGTATTTGCGTATCTAAACATATTTAAACACAGAAAAGGTAATGCATTGTGCTACAATATTACTACAGCCAATTTGTCACTAGGTGATAGGAATTTTTCAGCTCCATGATAATCTTAAAAGATCATTATTGTACATGTAGTCCACCATTGACTGAAATAGTGGTATATGACGCATGACTGTAATTGTATTTAAATTTTAAATAGATAGAAGGGTCACAATTTTGGTGGAGAATGAGGTGTTCATATCTCACTAGCCCAGGACTGGTAGAGTGAGCCATGAAAATGAATTTAAGAAACAAAAAAGAGATTACAAAAAACCTCCTGCAAAAAATACTGAGGAAGACAGTGGAGTAGAACATAAGGCAACAATAGAAAAAAGACAACTAGAAAAGTATTACATAAAGGACATACCAGAATTGTCCTGGACTTGACAATAAGGATGTTAAAAAGATTTTAATAGGCTACAGGGATTTAAAAAACTAGGACAAGACAGATGTCATGTATAATTTATTACCTGGAAAACTATTAGTTAGAACGGATATAAAATTGCAGGGTAGGAGAGTCAGGTGTGGAAAAAAGGTGCCCCAGCAAAAGTTAATGTGCTAAAGCAATATGCTTTCAAAGTCTGTTAGTCAAGACTATTGAGAATAATGGGCGGTGGAGTGGACAGCTATAGTTAGAATTTATGAGGTTGCAATAAAAAGAAGGGAAAAAGAAAAGCCAGAACTTTTTGTTATAGAAAAAATGTTGAAGCTCATATATGTTTGAAAGAATATAGAGATGATCTAGCCTGAAGGTTAAAATACATTAAAGAAAAGAAGAAAGGAAATAAGGTGAAAAGAAACAATGACCAATTGAAGACTGTCACTTCAAAATTTATTTTTACTTAAAAAATTCTATTTTGTCATAAAATAAAACTCCCTATTAAGCAATTAATTTTAAATATTTTTATTATAAAGTAACACATTCTCATTATTAAATAATTAGGAAATGTAGGAAAACCAACCATAGTTCCACCATTCAATTTTAATATTTAATATGTGTTTTCCAGTTTTTTTTAATGTGTGATTTTCTTTGTTTTGACTTCAGGAAGATGTTGATAAAATCATCTAAATAAGTTTTGTTTAATCATAAGACAAAATTATAAACACAAATACTTTGTGAAATCTTCTTATAAACAGAAGCTCTGAGGGTCAAATGGAGTTGTGTGCATGTTGCTTCTCATACCCTTACCATATTTGTTTGAAGCTTTGTAGAAACCATTTCAGGTGTTCAATCTTGAGCAAGCCTAGCTTATTCTAGCAAGCAGGCAGTAATATTCTAGCGGACTGTAGTAGTGTGAAGTGGGTTTAATGTTTGGAGATTCTTTCAGCAGGGTTCATGGATACTTCACGGAAAATCAACGGTGATTTATATATTATCCTTTTATCCTTTCTTCGTGGCCTTGTTTGATAACAGCTTTTAGATGTATGCTTCCAGAGAAATAAAGGACAGATCAAAAGTTCATCAACTCTCTGATTCTAGTATAAAGAATTGATTCAGGTTGGGATGGGAATCATCTCTAGGCTCTGATCTCGTTTCAAGAGACCTTTTTATTTCAAAATAGTCACATGCATGTCTATTCACCCCTCCACATCCTGCTTTTCCCTGGAGAAGACTAGATACCCTTACTTGTATCTTTTATACCCTTTTTAATGTTTTTCTTTCCTTTAGGTAGTTCCACCTCAGCAGAGTTTAATTTTTTCCCCCAGAATTCTCATTTTAATTCCTAGTAATATACATACCCCAAGGTCTGAATTCAGTGTGAGAGGAGTCATAATGTGTGGTGATTCTAGAGCATTCTTACAATCTTCGGTGCATTTTATTTTTGAATGCGTTGTATTTAGCACAGTGTTGGGATGTGGTAGGAACACAATATTCACTGAATGAATAAGAGTTTTAGTTTTTTTTCTTGTGAAAAATACTCTTTCCAAATAAATGTAAAATGAATTTTGTAGAATTTTTCCTTTGAGGCTGAATTCTGGACTGTGATCTTTTCCAGCCTAAATTTCTAACAGGATTTCTCAAACCACAGTGGGTGTTAGAAACACTTGGGCGAACTTGTTGAACATTCAGACTCTTGGGGCACATTACCTAGATATTCTCATTCACTAGGTGGGGTCTAGCCGTCTGCATTTTACAAGTGACTTAAGTATTTGTGTAGTAGGTGGTCATGAGATCACATTTTGTTAAACGTTGTTAAAATATAGGTTCAGGAAGACTCAGGCAGATCCAACAGAGATCTCTGTTTTCCCTAACGTGGTTAGCTTTCATCAATTTCAGGCAGATATTCTAGAGAGCTGGTTTTAGGAAGTGGTTTTGTGGCAGTCTCAAATAATTTCCAAAAGACTGTCTTGTCTTAGCCGCACATGCAGAAATTATCAGCTTGTCATATATTAACTTGTTGTGAGTGAATCTCCATAACGTCAAATCTTACCTGATTAAACAGTTGCCCATTATTTTAAAAATGAAATTTCTTAGCAACATTTTATTATCATATTGTCATAGAGGAAGGACTAGATGGTTATGCAAAAGAAGGTGTCTTTGGCTGGCTGAGAAGAGACTGACATGCCCTTGACATATCTGATGCTCGATCTTTAAAACTGATTTGCACCTTGTGGTCACTCTTGGCATCACCTCCATATTTCACTGAGGAAGTGGGTATCTCCACAGCTGCATTTGATTCCCGTGCTCTGGATATTACTGTGATTCATTGATCTGAGTTTCAAGGGACACCCTTTCCCGAGTAGCTGAAAGGGGAATGAGGGTGAAAATCTGGCAGCAGAATTGCCACTTGTAGCATATACAGTATCATGTTGCCATAGAGTGATTAAAATCCCCCCCTTGTGACTTTTGTATTAAGACATAAAAGAGTACAGATGATCTAAGAATGTTAATGTTATTTAGAACTTGGTAAATAAATCTATTCTCTTGCACATGACTATAAGAATAAAATTCAGCCTCCAACTCCCTAAACAACCAATGAAACCAACCAATTCTCCAGAAACTACACTTTCAAATGGAATGTATTTCTAAGCTAATGTAGAAAGGCGATTACTGTATACATGAGAGTTTTGAATTATCATTATAATCTGGAGACCTAGAAATGAGAATAAGCTTCCCCATACTGCTTTGAACTTACTATCTGTGACTCAGTTGGTAAAGGATAGAGAGGACCACTCACCTGTCACTCGGGGTGTTTCCTTCCATGTGGAGGGTCATCATTAGCATATTACTTCTGGCCTGTCTCCACATCTGTTTCTACACTCTTTCCCATGGAGCAAAAGCTTTTTGATGAATGATGAATGTAGGAACAAAAATTGGGCATACACATATCTCAGCCTCTTCATTTTTCTCTCCTTCTAAGAGCCAGCTGCCTGTGAGAACTGCATATTCTGGACCTGCATCTCCATGCTCATTTTCAGTTGCCCATGTCTGTAGATGGTCTGTGATTACTTAATGATATCTGTGTCTAAATGGGAGATCAAGTGCTGGATATCATAATATCATATTGGGAAACCTGCCGTTGCTGAACAGATCCTCTAACATGGTCTGTGGTAGATGTGAATGTGTGCTACCCAAAGCCCCTTCAAGAAAGGACTTGCTGTCCAGCTGAAGAGAGGGTGGTCAGCAGAGTGTCTCCAGCTGCTTGCTCTTTTAGGGTCTGCCTCAGCTGCAAAGGATGGATGCTCAGGGTCATGCCCTTTCCAGGGTACTCCATACTTGGTGGCTGAGCTGGGAGAGGGGTAAAAAGCCCAGTAATTTCAACCAACTATGATATGACTCTGATGGGCGGTGTTCACTCCAGAGCTTCCTGCCTGGTTGGCCAAGGCTGTTTTGGGCATTTTCACAGTTGGACTTTTTCGTCTGCTTAATCCTGCTCCCTTCCCTTCCTTTGCTCCCTTATCTACATCTTGAACCCAAACCCTGTCTCATTGCCTGCACCTGAAGAAGTCAACCTGTGACACAGCATTTTTTTGGCATGAGAACAGGCAGCCCTGAGTGGGGTTCCCTATGAATAACAGGTGTTCTGGATATATTATCAGAGGGTAATATATTTTTGACTCTGATAAAGAAATAAAAATATGATTTCCTATATTGATACATGTAAAACTCCAAAAGAACCTTATTTTCAGGGAGACATGAAATAGGGTTTATGGTCATCCAGGCTTCGTAAGAGAGCGAACAGATATTCCAAAGAAGAGCGAAATACCCCACTTTCTATTGAATATACGTATTCGTTCTTGGTTCAAAGCATAAATGGTTGCCAACATTCTGATTTTTTATTGAACAGAGCATGAGGTGAATCATCAAAATATTGTCAAAAACATTCCTGTAAGGCACCCCCCCCCCTTCAGGTGTAATACCATATCAAGGCAGCTCTGAGTTAATTGTCAGAAATTTACAGTGGCTTCTATCAAGAACAGAATAAATAGTACATGAGTTTTAAATAGAGCATAACTTGTGTTTTAAAGGTGATTTAACAAAAGATGCTATTTCACATCAGATTTTTCTTCAAAAAATGTATTCTCTTGCAAATTAAACTTGTGGGCATAATTAGATATCCTATCACGGGAATGGGAACAGAAATTTTCCCCTGGGAAGATTCAGCTTTGGGAAGATTTCACTTGGAAAAATTGGGGAGAAATAAAAAAAAACATGTCTAATAAGCCAGACAATAGCTAATATTAACCCTGGAACTCAAAAGAATGACAGATGTCACAACTGGATAACACTCATATTTATCTAGGTTTTTGAGTTTGTTTAAATCAGTGGTTCTCAATCTTCTGAGAATATGAAAATCAGCCTGATTGAACAGAGAAAGTGAAAATTAGCTTTGCTGATAACCAGACCACAGTGTTCACCAAAGGATATAAATACACCACGTTTAGAATAGGACAATACTAGGCCACACCTTACCCGCAAAAATGACTAACACCCTGTTTCTCATTGCTAACAACTTTGCCTCTTGAGTGATCTCTGCTTCTTTATCAATGACATCACTGTGCTAATCTTTATGTCTTTTGGGTGAAGACAGTTGAGAAACCCAATCACAGGATATTCCCCATTTCTCGCTGCCATCCAGCTTATAACTGTCCCTTGCTTCCCTCATCCCTTCTTAAAATCATCCAGTAAACTTCCCTTTACTGAGAAGCCCTGAGGTTCTCCTCAGATCTCCCTTGGTTCAACAAGTTAAGTAAGCATAACTTTACTTGACTACAGGTATTTTCTTGATGGTCTTTGATAGGCTTTGACATTTGGCTACATATTAAAACCATATGGAGAGATTTAAAAAATCCTGAGCAGCCCCTCAGACCAATTAGGTTAGAATTTCTGAGGTTTAGAGCTGGGCACCAGAGGTCTTAAAAACTTCTCAGGTGATTTCAATGTGTGGCCAAGGGTGGGAACCACTGTTGTAAATGATTATATTGGAGGTGAAAGATGCATCATATATTAGGCCATTAAATATTCAATGTCCGATTTTTAATCAAAAGTGTAGTTTATTGTATCTCAAACAAGAAGCAGTGCAATTAATCAAAGTATGCACCTAAACTATCAACACAGTTTTTCTATCTTAACAGTAGCTTGTTTAATGCCAGTAGCAAAGATGCCTGGAGAGCGAGTGGTGATAAAATCATGAAAGGTGTTTTGCACAGATTGTTGAGAATTGAGTATTTTTCCTTGGGAGAAGTGGTCCAAAGCCTCAAAGAAGTGGCAGTCAGTTGGTGCAAGGTCTGGTGAATAGAGTGGATGACAGAGAGTTTTCAAGTCCAGCCTCTGTACTTTGAGTACCATTGTTTGTGTGACATATGGTTGAGTATTGTCTTGCAAGAGGATTGGCCTGTGTCTAGTGACCAATTTTGGCTACTTAATCCTAAGCATCTTCGTCATTTCATCCAATTGGTTGCAGTAGACATTTGCTGTAATCCATTGACCAGGTTTCACGAAGCTATAATGGATAATACTAGTGCTGGACCACCAAACAGACACCATTAGCTCTTCTTGATGAATATTCTGTTTTGGACAGTGTTTCGGCACTTCATCTACATCCAACCATTGTACTGAATGCTTGTGATTGTCAAAAAGAATCCATTTTTTATCACACATAACAATATGCAGTAGAAATGGTTCACCTTTATGTCATGTATGTTGTTACAGTAAAGAAAAGCAAGCCTCAAGACAGTTTCTCTTTTGACACTTGTTTAATTCATGTGGAACCTATTATTATTAATAATAATAATATTATTAACCTATTATTATTATTAATACCTAGCTTCTTTACCTGGCCTATTTGTTTCAAATGGTCCAATATTGTTGGAATAGTAATGTCAAACCTTGCTGTTAATTCACATGTAGATTGAGATGGATTCGCTTCCACTACAGCTTTTAGCTCATCATATCCACCTTGGTCTCAGGTCGTCCACATGGCTCATTTTCAAGGTTAAAATTATCAGAACAGAACTTCTCAAACCATTAACATGCTGTGTGTTCATTAGCCACATCCTTTCCAAACACTTCACTGATATTTTGAGCTGTCTGTGCTGCATTGGTTCCACGACAGAACTCATATTCGAAAACAATACAAATTTTGTACTTATCCATGGTTTCACAAAAATTGCTCTAAAAAAAGTGAAAGATAATCATAAATCAAAACATGTGTTTGAAAGACTGAGGATGTACTTTCACAATAAAAATAAAACAAGAAGTCTCAAAGTGAAATGTCAGAGACATCAACTGTCAAACCTAGTACTTAAGGAAAACGGACATTTCATGCTGAAAGTTACTTGCAGACCTGTGATTTTCACCCTGATGTTATACATTGTCTTTGCTTGTTGATACTTATGAAGTTGTCTTAATCTATGGAAGGTAGGGAGATTAATGAGCTGGAAGAAATGCTTTCTTGATGATATTCATGATTTGACTGTAATAAGGTAAAGTGTGATATTGACAACATTCTTATTTGATTCTTGAAATGAAACTAAGTGAGGTTATTTGAAAAGCTTTTTCAACATGCTTAAAATGAAAGGAGAATATGTTCTCCTTTCACATTATCTTGCTGGACCATCTAAATGTTAATGTTTTGATTTAACTGTCCTTCCTTTAATCTGTTCTTTTAGAACTGATGGTTAAACATTTAAATATGTTTGTTTGTAAGTATTTCTGTTAACAATGAAAATTAATTTCTTTTTCAGCGTGATAGTAATTATGCCATGGAGGCTTACAGAGCAGCATCTGAAACATTTACATTAATACTCTGTAATATAATGCTTAATTAACTCATGTTTGCCATGTGTGGGATTTAATGTAGTGGAGAAGCATTGGTGACAGAGGCAGGAAAACAAAACAATCATTTCTATAAAATATGCCTCAAGCTAGAAAATTAAGATAAAACCAGACAAACTTTAGCTTTTTCCTTTTTCATCCTGCTTAAGGCTTAAGGGACATGTTTGCTTCTGGAGTATTGGACTGTTCTCCACATGGAACTGAACCAAGTAGTTTCAGACCTGCTCTTGCTTTTTCCCTAAAAAATTAAAGAAATGTTTTATACAAAAATTTAAATTTTTAATTATTATGGCTCCATAATAGTTGTATATATTTATAGCATACATGTGATGTTTTGATATAGGCACACAATGTGTATTAATCAAATCAGTATAATCGGGGTATCCATCACCTTAAGCATTTATCATTTCTTTGTATTGGAAACATTCCAATTCTATTCTTAGGTTATTGTTGACTGTGGTCACTTTGTTGTACTATTGAATGTTATTCATCCTATCTAACTAACTATTTTTCCTACATTAACCATCCCCACTTTATCCCCCCTCTCTGCCTCCCCCTTCCCAACCTCTGATAACCATCATTTTACTCTTGAGATGTGTCCTTTCTTGAGTAGGTAGTTCATATTTAGACTATTTAAGCCAAATCTTTAATATTTGGTTTTAAAATGATCTAAATTAATAGTTGAATAAAGAAAATTCTGCTTGTGTAAGGAAGCAGACTGAAACATGTGGTCCTACTGATGGCGAAACTATGTTTACACTTACCTGGAAACTGAAATGGCCTGCAAGCTCAATTCAAGGAATCATCAGTTTTTCCAACAGAACTGTAAGAGTTGAGCAAAAGTTAGAAAGAGGTGAGGAGGCCATCTCTGTTTATAATTTTATTCTAAGTAAATTTTGCCTTTCTCATTTCTGATATTCAAAGTAACCCAGATTTAGCTTTACTCTCTGAGAATTGGGTTGGAATTGAGGTTCAGTAGATACATTTTAGGTTCATCTTTGAATTGCCAACAGTTTTTGTTGTGATATGGCTAACTTGAATTCTGACTGATTTAGACCTTGTTTTTATAAAATAGTATGACTCTGTTTCTCTCCAAAGTCATAATTTCTAAGAATATATCTAAGCCATGTTGCCTGTAGTTTCATGAACATGTGAACAGATGACCATGACTTCACATGAGTGGTTTAGTGATGTAAAGAAATGAACCCATAAACAATCGGATACATATTATTATAAACTTGGTTAGCTGTTTATTCAAATGTCTGTATTATAATACTACATTTATATATTTAATAGCCAAATCAAATCTTTTTACAATTTTCTCTTCTTGTAAGTTCTCATTTGTCTATAGGAAATGTCACTGACAATGCACATCCCTTAGACCCATGTACTTTAATTATTCTCTATCTTCCCCTTTTAGTTTTCTTCTCTTCAAAAGTCTAACCTCTCAGAATTAGGTTCTTGATGTCCAGGGTATCAAAGGGCCAAAGAGAGACAGAAATTCTGGGAAGCAAGGCTATGACTCTTAGCCTGGTAAGCCTGAGTCATTTAAGAAGATGAGGATGAGAAACCATTTCAGTGGTTCTCAACCCTGGTTGCATCTTAGAATTTCCTGGGGGAGCTTTTAAAAACATTACTAATACTTTGCTCATCTCTAGAGAATCTGAATTAGGTCTGGGATAGGGCTATGGCAGAAGCATTATAGAAATTCTGTGCAGAGGTATAGCAGCTCCTGGATTCAGGAGTGGCAGAAGCCAGGGTCTCTCATCCACAGTGGACACAATCTCCAGTGTGAATCCACATGGTATAGGGGAGGGAGCAGTGATCTGAGGGGCCAGGAAACCTGGTTCTCAAACTAGCATCACCACTAAAAAGCCCTGCTACTCCAGTCATATCATTTTAATTCTCTGATCTGTACTTTCCTCATAAATAAAGTTAAGAAGTTTAACTATGGTCCTTTTGGGATAAGACTCTCCGATTTTAGGTTTTCATTTATAAAACTTTAGCTATTTCTAGAGTATATGCATAAAAAACCCTTCAAATAATTCAGTATATTTGAACAAGGGTCTACCAGCACTAAATCAGTCTAGAAGGTTTAAAATAATTTAAATTTAGTTTATAACCAATATTTAAATCAATTCTAACTTTGGTGGAATTAGCTATCCTTAGAGACGAGGTTCTGGATGTATAAATTCTTGAATTTTATCTTTTCCAAGAATAGTGGGAGTTAAAATAAATGATCACATAATCCAACTGACTGTTTCATGAGGTATATGATTTTACAGTGACAGGTTTTGCAATTATAGATATTCGATTATAGATGATTTATAAAGTTTTTTTTCTCAGAATCTGAATATATGACTTTATTTTAAGAAGTTTTAGATCTTTTGGCTTTCATTGTAGGGAAAGAGCAGAGGAAGATGTTATTTAGGCCACTGTACTAATACTCCTTATACATTTGCATCAAATATATATATCGTATTTTTAGCAGTATCTTTAAAAACAGAGAAGAAGCAATTTGACCTTTATTTTGTGGAAGGACGGGGGTGGAGGTGATGAGTACAGTTCTGCCTTTCCTAGTCGAACAGAAGAAAAAAAACTTTAAAAATAACCCACCAATTTTCAGCCGTTATATTTTAAGCCACAGGAGCTTGTGAGTTATCTTTCATCTTGGCTCTATCACATAACTAGAGAAATTACACAGTGTTTCCCAAAGGAGACGTCTAGCTGGGAGGCAATTCAAACAAAAATATATTATAGAAATGTGATTGTTCAGTGTGTCATTATAACAGTTATTCATCTTTGTCACTTAATCTACAGTTTTTTCACTGCTCTCCTCATTTTATCTCTTATGTGTCTGTGCTTCTGTGGATGCATGTGGCAGAAAGAATGGTCATGAGGCAATGACACCTGGGGAAGAATGTTCAAGGAATTTATTGGACTTAAATGTCACTGAGTATTATCTACAATATTTCTGCAGAGAGAAGGGAGTTGAATTTGATTATCCACTCCCCCCCCACTTTTTGTTTTACATGAGTGGAAGGAAAGGTAGCTGTGTTCAGGATTAAAAGGATCTAAGACTAGACTAGAGTAACAATCCTCCTTCTAGAAGGTGAACAGTGTTCATTTAGGTCAACCATCATTACAGAACACATTTTAGAACTTACTGCCTCATAGGACTACATTTTCAGTTTAAAAAGGGCATCCATTTGACATGCCATATGATAATAGGACAGAATATTTAAAATCTGGATTGTATTTGTAAATTAGGAAATACTTTACTTCACTATTTATTGCTGCATAAGAAATCACCTGAAACAAGTCATTTTTTTCCACCTGTGGATAAGTAATTTGGGCTAGGCTTACCTGGGTGCTTCTTCTGCTGATCTCTGTTGGGTTAATGCTGTGGCTACATTCTATAGCTCCAGTGGGACTGGATAGTGTAAGTTGGCCTTAATGACATGTCTGGCAGGTTAATACTGGCTATTGGCTGGTTGCCTAGGCAGCCTAAGTTGGATGACTCATCTCTGCTCCGTGTGGTTTATTATCCTCTAATTGACTATATTGGGCTTCTTCATGGCAGTCTCAGGGCAGCATTCCAAGATGGCAACAACAACAACAGCAACAAGAGAAGCTGCAAAATCTCTTGATGCCTAGGATTTGGAGCTCCCACAACACTAGGTCTGCCCAAATTCAGGGATGGGGAAATAAACTTCATCTCTAGATGGGAAGATCAACAAAGTCCCATTGCAAAGGGACATGCATACGGAGGTTGGAAGAAGTTTTGTGGCTATCTTTGCATATAACCTACCATAATGCATCCTCTGGCAATACTAGTTTACATATCTTCCATATGAAAATACACTCACATCTCCCATAACGGTCTTATATCTACACGGAATCATCCTTGAAGTCCAACATTCCATTTCTAAATCAGGAATAGCTATGCAGCTCCTTTGCTATGACTCTTCTTGATCCAGAAACTTGTGAAATAAGAAGATAAGTAATTTTTTACCCTACACACAACATGCAGTGTAAGACTAGAGAGAAAAACTGTAGTAGATATTTGCATTAAAAAAGGGAAGAATGGGAGCACACAGCAGTCACTTGCCCATGGAAATTCTGAAATCTAACTTGGTACATGTTGCCGGGTTTCCCTATTTTAGTGGCTGAGAATATTCTTTGATTAGAGGCTAATTCCAGTGGGTTGGTTTCCTAGTCCATTGTTCCTAATTCTTGGTTCAACCCTCTGAATCTTTCTTTTTCTATAAGAAATGGTCTGTTTTTGTAGCTGAGTTGTGTCCTCAGCCTGCTTCTTACCAATAGAAAGCTGGAGGCCCAGGAGGCCTCTTTTATATTGAATTACTCAGTCCCTTTTAGTACATGCTTGAGGTGCTTTTGCTAGTACAATTGTCTCAGAAACTTTATACATTTTGTATTAATTTTATAAGGATTTATCACATGCCCACACAGATACATCCATAATTCTTTTTGAGACAGATCTCTATTTTGTATGTCAGCATGATGTGAAACATTGCCCTTTGTCTGTCCTAGAGGATCTGTTAGGTTCCACCTTAAAGATTTCTGAGGTCATAACAAAATACCCACACCCTTGATTTGATCTTTGTGTGAGGTAACTTTTATATTTTGGAATCTTCTGCCAACTGGAGAGATTGGGGATAAGAAACAGATTTGTCTTCCAACTTAGCAACTTCCTCTAAATTCTACTTGCAAACAATAAGTTCTTTCTTTCATTCTTTTTTTTCCATTGCTTTGTCACATGCAGTTAGAAACACCCAGTGTTCTGACTTTTGACATACTGACCAGAGATCTTCTTAGCAAGAACAAGTTCATTAGGCACATCTTATAAATTTCAACTTACTGTATTTTTTTTTATCATGAAATAGTATAATGCAATACTATCATGCAACAGTATTTTCTTCTCCACTTTCAGGGTTCCACTAACAATTGCATCATTACTTTTCTAGACTCTATGTACCTCCTGGGCTCAAAGCCAATGCTAAATCTTCTAAATTTTGTTGCAGCACCCTACTCCTAATGCCAATTATGTATCAGTTATCGATTACTGCATAGCATACCACTCCAAAACGTAGTGGCATAACACGATAAGCATTTATGTGCTCATGTTTCTGTGGGTAAACAATTTGGGCTGAACACAACTGAATGGCTCTTTTCATCAGGTTATTCATGTGACTACAGTTAACTGGCAATTTACTGGGGCTGGATGGTCTGAGATGCCTAACTCACATAAGTAGTAGTTGTTGACTGGCTGTTGGCAAGTTGGTCTGGAGGGCTTCAGCTAGGACAGTTTGGTTGTGTGCTCCCTCACGCTGCTAGAGTATGGTCTTCCTCACGTGGCAGTTTCAATTCAACACTCTAGGAGGGCAAGAACAATCACGAAATAGTTTCTTGAGGTCTAGGCTTGGAAGTCACAAACTATCACTTCTACCCCATTCTATTAACACAAGCGAGTGACAAGAACACCTCAGATTCAGTGTGGAGTAATATTCTCTACTTCTTGATGGAATAAGCTGCAAAGGCACCTTGCAAAGTGATGATGTACACATAGGGAAGTGAGGAATTTATGGGGCTTCCCTTTGCAAACAAACCACCACAACACTTAATAGGATATTTCAACTCTTAAATTAACTGAAATTCCACGGTGTTCTACCTTTTCTGATGGTTCCAAAGAGAAGATGAGTTAACAGTATTTACATAAAAAAGAAAATTTTGTTTCTCTGGGAGAGAAAATATGGAGATAAATGATTCAAAACAGTATAAAAATTGAGCTAGAAATAACTGATCATGTATTTTACTGTCCATTTTTAGACAGAAAAAAATCTCTCTTTTATCCTAAAGCTAAGAGTTTCAATCTATTCTCTCAGTACATACCTTTAAAATAGCAGCCCTTGATTTTCCCAGTGATTTTCTTTTTTCTCAATAGCTTAATATAATATAGTTCTTTAGTCTCTCTTCACATCTTGGTCTAGTTTTCATGAAGCCAGACAACCGTCTTCTAAAGTTTCAAGATGAGCTTATCATTTACTTTGGAGTACTTTAAAATTAAAAATAACTTCTATGAGACTTCAAAATAAGGTTATGGGCCTTTGCCACTTATTACATAATTTATTTTTGTTTTTCCTTCTTGAAAAATACTAATTGAAATTTGTTTATTAAGGTTTCATAAGGTAATGAAATTACTGGATTAATGATGACACTGTGTTTTCATAGCTAGAGAAAAAAACACCATTGTGAAACTCTTTTTGTTTTGGATACAGTACATACCTACATGGCTTGTTCAGCAAGAGAATTCTAAAAGCTTACGCTTTTAAAAAAGGGGCTTCATTTTACAACCACACTTAATCCTTCATTTTATAACCTTGTAGTTTTTAAGAAAAGTATTTAAGAAAGGTGGAGACTGGAAAACCTTATAAATTTTAATTTTCTAGTACAAGAAACATTAAGTCATTGTTGCAGTCCTAGAACTGGTTTATTTGGAATCATTTATTATGTTTGATGAACTTGATGAAAATCATGAAAGGGGCACCTTTTTATTTCCTCACCCTTCTATAATGATATTTACTGTTTGCACAGCGATCATTCAATTTTTAGAGATGCTCACCACCTTCGCCTGCTGATTAAATTCCTGTTTGGTCTCACTGCCAAGTCTGTTGGATTAAATTAACAAATTCTGTTTGCTTTACTGGGAATGACCTGTACCAACCTTCAGCTTGTACAAAATAATAATCTCTTCACTGATATATTGATTCAGTGCTCTTTATCTTCTTTTAAAGAAATGTGCAGTGAAAATGTTATCTTCAGCTTGCTGGAATTTGCAGGCCTACATTGCTTATTTTAATATATTAGAAACTTTGATCTTCTACATCTAATAATGCCTTCTCTTTGCTGTTTTTAATGGTTGCTATTCTTCTAAAGGATCACCAAATCTTGATTACTTCAAGGAAAGACTTTTAACATGATATTTTGGTCTATTAAATGTCCCACTCTTGAAAATTATCTACATCAAAGACAAATTTAGGAAGATTAAAATCTTTCTTTTAAAAAAAGTAAATCCAATTTTTATTGAATTGCTTTCTTCTGTCCCTGTTTTATTTGCTTTATAGCTAACAGATAAGAGGTATTGAGAAGTTTTTGAAGAAAATGAATTAAAATTTTTTATAAGAAGATTTGAAAGTATAACAAGATTTTATAAATTTTACACGAAGCCTAAGCCATTGCAGGCATTATAACAAGCATTAGAAAATTAAAAAGACATTCTCTGAATTTCAGTAAAAAATGAATGGCAATGAGAGAATAAGGATAGTGGCTAAGGGGAGAGTGAGGTGGATAAAGAAGGCAACGGTTGCTACATTCCAGGAATTGGGCTATGGTATATGGTATGTGCATATTTTCAAATTTATTACTCACTCCCCTACTCCCCCATATCATTTCTTTTTCGCAAATGAGGTGAGAAATGAAGAGATTCAGTAACTTTCCTGAGATCATACATAGTACACAGGCAAACTGAGGTCTACCACTGAGCTAACAGTGCTGAAGCTAATTCCCTTTTGAACAAAACACACTCCACCTTTGAGAAGTAAGCACTTCCGAATTTTCAACCCTCTATACTACTTTCAGCACAAAAGCATGACCAATGATTCTGCACGTCACCAGATAACCACATAACATAGATTATCAAGGAAACTTTCTTCTCACAGAGGTTCTGGCTTATTATATTTATCTTTTAATCTAATTGATTCTTTCATGTAGTTCAGTGAAACTCAGCTCCCTGTCATCAGAGAAAAATTGAGGAAAACCAATCAGGGAATTTCGCTTACTTACCTAGGACTCAAGTACGTAATGCTCAGGAGTGAACCTGGAATGGAAGCTGTTTATCTGCTCCTTCATCGTTTGTTTTCAATTCCCTAAGCATGAGCGTCTAGCTAAATTGAGTGTGCTTCTGATGGGTGTTTTCTGCACAACATCACCCCTTATCACATAATCCAGGTGCTTACTCTGGGGCTCACTCTGGGGCTCAATGGACGAAATAATGATATGTTCCAGTGTTGGAAGAAGCTGGCTGACTTGCATTTACTGACAGATTATATGTTTGTAGATCCTATCACATGAGCATTTAAAGGTGTTGTGAGGACAATTGTGATTGTATAGGCCTTTTACCTTGTGTGCTGATGGAGGACCTTTTATTCTTATCTGCCCAGTCCTTCCCACCTCTCTACCCACTTCTCCACTGCTTTAGTGACACTCTTGGTGTATGATGTTCTTGGGTGAGGCACCTTACCCTGCAACCTGTACCAACTGGCCTTTCCTTCTGAGATCCTGCTACATTTTTACTGAGCAGGAAGCAGGTACCCATCTCTGAAGACACTCACAGACTTGTTTTTCTCAGTTTGGAGAACCTTTTTTTGTTAGTTCAGAGAAAGTTCTGCCTCTTCCTTCAAGATTCTCTTTGGCTCCATTGGATTCTACTTTCTTCAAGGAGTCCATGCCACATACCTTCCCTGAGGCAAAAAGCACAAAGTCAGCTTTCTTTTCAGTTGAGGAAGGGAAAAGGGAAGAGAGAGGGAGGAACAAAAATTCCGATTTCAAAAATTTGTCTGCTATGGTATCATGGTCACTTGCAATGTTTTCCCATCCTAGCTATGGAGTGTTCTGGGCTCAGTGTTGTTCTATTTCTTGTTTGACATCATACAAAGTGAATAAAAACATCTCTTCTATTTTAACTTAAGAGGTATGGTGTTCTTTGGTGGTATCAGTCTGCCTGAAGTATCTGTATAAAATGGAGCTGATCTGAAATCCCGATATCAACCAACAAGACCATCTAGTTGTGGCATAGGCTATAGTAAGAATTAAGGAAGGGATTTAGAAGTGGCAAGTAGGTACTGGGATATCCCTTCTTTTGTGCCCCTCTGACACGGGTCTAGAGCTTTGGTGATAACTTCTTAACCAATTTATGGTTATTGCCTGGGATAAATTTTAAGTCTTAGGATTTGTCTTTGGTTTATTAAATTTCTAAGTACCATTATTGCCTCTTACTGGCATTCATAACCTCTGTACTGTTATTTTTCTTTTTCAGAATAGAGTTTTGTACTTCTACACTATAAGAGAACGCTGAGGTTATTAGCCTAACACTTTTCTGAGGACCAATTGATTAGTATTTTTCCACTATCCCTTAGGTTATCTAAAAAAGAATTCCAAGCACTCAACCTTTCTATTATACTTGAGCATAGCTCTTGAGAGTATTTCTTTTTTCCCCCTCAAGTAAATCGTATTTTTCACTGTCGTTTTCATTGACACTACATCAATATCAAAGAAATGATTTCTGACTAGTTGCGCATAAGTTGAGGTTTCCAATTGATCTTTGTAGTTCTTTTCCTACAAATTGAGGTTGAAGAGAAAAGAAACAAACAAACAGAATGGCTGTAATACACTGAAGCAGGAGGCAAAAGGAGGTTTATAATTGCTGTTGTATTCTAACCAATTGATTTGGGACTGACACTGATGAAGGACAACATTCTGTAGTAAAGAGTGATGAGGTAACCTGCTATTACTCAGTAGTGTTTTCGTACCTTATCGCTGTCTGTGAGCAATGATGAGGATTGAGGCGGCCTTCCAAACTATGACATAGCATTTGCAGTGATTGCTAGGCCTTGATCAAGCCTTGTCATGGGTTGGCTATTCATCTCATTCACAGAGCATTAAAATATAACTGGATGGCATTCTATGATTAATTTTCTGTGAGGGATTTCCACCCTAAAATGAAACAAATGAAAATAAAATAAAAGAAAAATTACCCAATGTAGAGATTATCAAAAGGATCTGTGATGCATTTTGTTTTTCTTTTTTATTAAATGGAGAGATTCAGTGTCAGAATTTGGAGATGGTGTAATAGACTGTGATGGTTTTGATTTGTGTGCAAATTAGTTTTTTCATCTATTTTTGAGGTAAGAGCTTTCTATTGATAATTCAATAGAAGGCCAATGGTAAAATGAAAAGCTATTAAATTCCCTGCACTGGCAACACTGGCTGGTGTGGGCAGATGGATTCATTGACATTAGACCCTTTTTGTCATTATTTCTAGGCATCTTCTCATTCAACATTTTACTTTCTGCTATTTCTCTCCTTTCCTTTCTGTAATATTTTCTCTCCCTTCTTCACTGGTTATTTGACATACCCATTTCTCTTGGGAATGATGTTGCTTATTTCTCCTAAACAGCTATAAATTTTACTATTTCTGCCAGTACTTTAAACTCCATTTACTTTACCTATATTTCAAGCAAGAAACCATTGGCTACCTAGTGTGTATGCTCTATGTTCCTAGTATTGCATATACTTTATATACTTCCTATATATGATTTAATGAATGGTAGAAGACACATTATTAACTTTTTAATCTTGATAGTGAAACTGAGCAAAAACATCATGTTTGCCATAATTATGAATTTCTTGACAACACATGAATTATAGTTCTGTCTCCTGATTCTTAAATCAATGTGTGTTTGAGCTGCTGTAACTTACAGGGTACTGAGTGTGAAGTGAATAATTAATAATATCTCTAGTGACTTACTGGTGAAAAGATGGTGAAAGATGTTCTAGTGGTGCGTAGGGGTATCATGGAGCCATAAAATTGGAGGCTACTACTCTAAACAAATGTAACTTTCGTCACAAAAACAAGTTTAAAATTCTCTTCCTGTTTCGTTAGTGCTAGTAAAATGTTAGTTTTGCAGGGAGGATATCACTGTCATGAAGGATATATCTGGAGCCCTCAATCCACAGAGACAGAGAACTTTAGCATCATTTTTTTAAAAAAATAATTATTTACTAAAAAGGGTCCTATAGCTTTACAACCACAATGCCAGACGTGGCCCTGGACAGCGACAGCAGGCCCAGCCTGGCGGCCAGCACGTCAACACCGAGCTTGCGTCTAGCCGCGGCCCCTGCCAGGCTGCAGGTGTCCCCAACAGCAGGCCGGCAGCAGAGGTATTGGAGGTGGGTGGCACCACTTGCTTGAGATTTACAGAACATGGCAAGCCCACCTGATTGGTGTGGCAGTGAATCCTTTGCAGCTCTGTTTTCTTTAAAAACAGTTACAATAGCGTTCAAGTCCAGAAGCAGGAGAATACAGTAATTGAGGACAAAAGTTGGTGGCCTAGATCATACAGCCTGCACAGGGTTAACAAGCATGGAGGGTTGTAAGTTATCCCTGTGTAAGTTCCTTGAATTTCTGCCCACTACTTATTTGAAAAGAATTCTGGCCTGACCTACTCAAACTGTTCCCTTCCCAGGTTGTCCAAAATGTGTCATATTGGACAGATTGCTATCTGAGATTTTGTGATACAGAATCAGAAAGAAAAGGAAAAATAGAAAGAAATGGCTGGAAGGAGTTTTGTTTTGTTTTTGTTTTTTCTGTGGGATGGGGGGGGGCTTAAGGGATGTAGATTGGGAGCGCCACCATTATGAGAGCAGGGGTGAAAGATGGAAATGGTGATAAAAAAGATGTTGCTAGGGCCATTTTTCTCTTTCATCTTGTTTGAGAAATACAAATAAAGAATTTTATATTTTAGTTTGAAGTCACTTTTGATAGAGTGATCTGTGTTCTATAAAGATGACCCCAGTATTCTACTGAACCAAAGCATAAACGTGTTATGCTTACAAAGGCATGAGTATTCAACTCAAAGAAGAAAACGCGGACTGGATTATTACATGACTTGAACCATAATAGTCAATTATTTTCACCAATTCAGAGAGGAGAAACTCAAGCCCAGCAGTGGTCAGTTAATATCTGTGTGCTGTAGACTGCCTACGGTGTGCCAAAGACTGTGTTAGGCAATGGACATAATAGTGCTGGTGATCCTATCAACAGCCCTGTAAGAAAACAGAATATTGTTTGCTTCAACAGCATAAAGTTTTTTGAAAAGTAAAATGTTAAGTATAAAAACCTAATCAATGTCAAAAGTGAAAAGTGAAAGTCTCTTTTGCTCTCACTCTCACTTTTTAGGAGTTACCATCAACAGTTAACTGTTTTGTGTGCAGAAGAAAATATATGGGATGATTCCATTTCTGCATAGACAATCCCCAAACTTATGCTTATTTGTACCATATAGGCAAAATGTCATTCTAAAGGAAAATAGTCTTTAATGTATATAATCCATTTGTATTTGAAATGGTTTTTGATTTTGGAAAATCTAGCTGGAATTTGAAATAGTTTTACTTGGATTCTGACAGAGGACTTAAGTAGTTTTCAGAGTTATAGCCTTAGGATCACAAAAAAGTATAGAACAGTGGATTTGGAGTTGAGAGATAATAGCTTTATAACCAGCAAAATATTTTGATCAGTTAAGATATTTCTGAATTTGGTGTCTTTGGCTTTAGGCTTTGGCTTAGAGCCAGAGGAAGTGTTTGTAAGTGGCAAATGATTTGGAAGAAAGTGGATAGTAGTGTGAGTGAAACAATTTATTTGTGATATGCCTTATGCTGATTTTACCAAAATTATGCTTTTTCCAGGAAACAGTGGGTCTAATGCCTTCCAAGTATGAATTTGATTAATGGTGAGGGTGTTTCTGTCTCTTAGATTTAGCTTGTAATTAAATGATTTGAAAGATGTTAATTCTTATTATCAATTTTAATGCCAAGATTGAGAACAATTTTTAACACATTATATACAATCAATAATTACCACAGTAATAGGTACTAGCATTTGTGTTCTCACAGGAAGGATTGAGGTCCCTAGAATACCATTTTTATTATTGCCATTTAGTGTTTTACCAAGAAAAGTATATGGCTTAGGGTTTCCCTAGGTGGCTAATTGCATTGTGATGGTCTTAGCATCATAATAATATAATAATCTTAATAATATAATAATAATAATCTTAACATTATTATGATGTAAAATAAGTATAATTATTTTATCTATATAAACATTGTTATCTGTGGTAGCCTTAAGTGGGAGATATCTCAGAGAAACGAAGTGTGTATATGGCATTTTCCTTGATAGTGATGCATAAGAATCTTAATATTTTTTGTCACCCTTTTTCCATATGCTGCTTCTTAAACCATCAGCTTTTTGGTGAAGGTATCATATGTGTGTATGGGTGGGAGCAGGAGTAGGGGAAGGATCTAGAAGAATTTCGGTTGACTTGCTCATTGTATTAGTCTGCTTGGGCTGCCATGACAAAATACCACAGACTGAGTGGCTTAAACAACAGAAATAAATTTTCTCACATTTTTGGAGGCTGGAAGTCCAAGATCCTAAGATTGTGGTGCATGAGCAGTTTCTGGTAGGAGCTCTCTGCCTGGCTTGCAGATAGCCACCTCCTCACTGTGTCCTCACATGGTCTTTTCTTTGTGGAGAGAGAGAGAGCAAGAGTGAGAGCTTGAAAGAGTGAGAGAGCTCTCTCTGGTGTTTCTTCTGATAAGGATCCTAATCCTATGAGATCAGGGCCCACCCTTACGACCTCATTTAACCTTAATTACTTCCTTAGAGGCCTCATCTCCAAATACAACTACACTTAGGGTCAGAGCTTCAGTATATGAATTTAGGGGTGGGAAGACACATTTAGTCAGTAACACTGCTCTATTCTGCTTCGTCGATAGTTTCAGCACAAGTACTGGGAGATCCATGTCCTTCATTTTAAAAGTGGAAGAAACACTTGAAAGTATCTTGAGAACTGATGATGAAAGTTCTATACCCTGTAGTTAATTTTTCTACTGATAACTGCAATGTCTGCTTCTAATTTTTCTCTGTATAATCTGATTTTACTTTTGAATCTTTCACTGAAATTAAGTGAAACTGAAAATAGATCCATCTTTAGCCATATAACATTCTCTTAGTTCATGGTATAATTTTATATAAAACGTTTCCAGCTTAGTATTTTAAAAGGCATTGTTAGTTTTATGGATATTAAATATTGGTTTTCTCCCTAATCAAGCCTCCAGTGGACAACTGGCTGTTTGCACAGAGTCCAGAGGAATATTATGTGTCTACAGGCATTTCTTAAACATATAACTTGGTGATTTAGAATCACAGGACTGTGCCCAGTCTACATTGTGAAAGTAGATAGTATCACTCCAGATGTGCAGAAGGCTACATATAGACAATTTTGTCTATCCACCACACTTAAGTGAAAAAATTATCATGAATGGAACATAAAAATGTATTCTGAACCTTACTTGAACATTTTTTGATACTTGGTCTATTTTTTTGAATATAAATTCAAATTGCTTGGTGCATTTTTACTTGTGAGGCTTATAAGCATTCCCGGAGGTTAACACAATGTATAAATGAACTACAGTTTAAATAAGTGCAATAAAATCCCTCATTTTCTATTTCCAATTGGGAATAGCAAATTGACCACTGGAGAAAACAGTGAGTCAGTGGTCTACTACAACCAAGGAATCCCCAAATTCATATTTTTATTTGAATAGCATCCTATTAGTCTTCCAAGAAAAGGAGAATTTACTGAAATCTCAGTAGAGTTGAATGTCACCACTTCCCAACTCTATATTTTTCAAATATACTGAAAGAGGAGATTGACATAGGAAATTTCACTTTTCAAAGCTAATATTTTTTTGCGAATTAAAGTGCTATTTAATAAAATTTGGTGAAATAAATTGTGTGAGGCATTTTATGTCCCAGAGTCTATGCTAGGCACTGGGGATTGAAAAAGGATGAATAAAAGAGTAACCAGGTGTTTATAATACTTGACGTATGGATGTGTGTGCAAGTATTACAATATGGCGGGACTTCTTAGATAGTAGAAGAATATGCTTGGTAAAGAACAGGGGTGATATAGTGGAGTGATATAGTTTGAATATTTGGCCTCTCCAAATCTCATGTTGAAATTTTATCCCCAGTGTTGGAGGTAGGGCCTGGTGGGAGGTGTTTGGGTCACAGGGGGCAGATCCTTCATGAATGGCTTGGTGCCTTCCCCATGATGATGAGTTCTCACTTTATTAGTTCATGTGAGAGCTGGTTGTTTAAAGGAACCTGGCACCACCTCCTCCGTCTCTTGTTCCTTCTCTCTCCATGTGAGCACAACTGCTCTTCCTTCTCCTTCTGCCTTCATTGGAAGCTCCCTGAAGCCCTCACCAGAAGCAGGTGCTGGTGCAATACTTTTTGTACAGCCTACAGAACTGTGAGCCAAATAAATCTCTTTGCTTTATAAATTACCCAGTCTCAGGCATTCCTGTATAGCAGTGCAAAGTGAACTAACACATGGAGTGAATGATTAACCGAGATTCTTAGTGGGTAGAATGTCCAGAGATGAGATTGACAGAGAATATGAGGCCTGAGCAAGGGAATATTAGATATTATCTATCGACACTCAGTACTTATTGCTTCCCTTCAATGTCTCTACATCTTGGGATTAGAAGGCTAAAAACTGTAATGGGAGGCTCTAATGCAAAATTTGCAAGTCAGGAGGGAGGTAGAATCCATTTTTCCTTTAGTAGTGATGGCAGCTGAGGTATAGGATCCAGTACACATTGTGTTTTGCAGTGATAAGACTTCTCATCTCACTGCCAGGTTCTCATCTCACTTCTCATCTCACTGCCTTGGCTATGAGGGCAGCTGTAACATAGACAGAGTTCTTGTAGTTTTTCGAACTTTGGCTATCAGCAGCAATTACCAATTCCTGGATCATAGCTGCAACGTTGTGACTTGAAAACTTGTTGGTGGCCCCTGACTTGTGCTCCTTTAGTCCTTCCAACAGTTTTGTTGGTACTTCATGCCCTGCATTAAATGCTGTTCTGTCTGACATACCCAGCTGGCTTCTATTTCCTACCTTGAACCTTGACTGGTACAAAGAATTTTGAAAATTAAAAGGAGTTCACCAAGTGAACAAAGGAAGAGAGGCACATTCTACTCAAAGCAAACAAAATGAGCAAATTAATGAGGAGCATGAAACACTAGGGTATGTTATAATGAATTAAAGTAGGTCATTATTGCTGGAGTGTAAGGAGGTGGGAAGATAGGAAATGAGTTTGGCAAATCAGAAAGAAGAGAGCTTATGAAGTGTGTTGTGTGCTTTTCTGAAATTGCATTAGGTAGACAATGAGATGATTAAAGTCAGGGACTGGTGCTGTTAAGGGTGTATTTTTTGGTAGCCGGGTCTAGTGACTCCATAGAGAGTGAACTGGGGGAAGGTGGTTAAGAAAGGGAGAGAAGGCCCAGGTAAGGATGTAGGGTAAGAGCAGATCACTATAGAGAGAAAATTCTACTTAGGTTTAGGTCTTTGAATTAAATTATTATTATTTTTTATTTCAGCATGTTACGGGGGTACAAATGTTTAAGTTACATATATTGCCTTTGCCCCACCCGAGTCAAAGCTTCAAACATGTCCATCCCCCAGATGGTGCGCACAGCACCCATTAGGTGTGAATATACCCATTCCCTCCTCCCCACTCCCACCTGCCTGACACCAGATGAATGTTACTACTATATGTGCACGTAAGTGTTGATCAGTTAGAACCACTTTGATGGTGAGTCCATGTGGTGCTTGTTTTTCGATTCTTATGATATCTCATTTAGTAGAATGGGCTCTAGCGCTGTCCAGGATAATATTATTATTTTTTCATGGAAAATGTTCTTAAGACCATACATTGTGCTGATTTGCATTCCAATAGCTTTCTATTTTACAAAGAATTAAGGCTTCAGAAAAATTCTTTCTCTTTTTCATGCTCAGAGTACATCTCCTTTCTATGCTATCCAAAAGAATCTTCAGTCACATATATTTTAGACTTTCTGGAATAATATGTTAACAGGAAAAAGAGCTACTGATCTGTCTAGAGAGGGAATATTTTTGTCTTCCCTTGACATTTGTGTCAATTTAAGCATAATATGTTTATCCCAAACTTCTCCTCTTGTAAATTATTGTAGCACAGGGTGAGAAGCAGCAAGATAATAGCCAAAGAAGTGGAGACACTAGGGAAGAACACATTTGGAAATAAGAACCAGGACTGGCATGGTTAGTTCCAGGAGTATGAAGCTCCTGCCAGCTTTTGAGGAAACTGTTTTGGCCACCACCTCCTTTGCTCACTCCACACCTTCTCTCCACAGTGCTTTGATAGTACTCTCTTGGAAATAAGCCTCTGATTTCTTTTCCCTAGCCCCAGAGAAGCTGAACAAACAACACAGAACACTGGGACACCTAATGTTTGCAAAAAAGTTTGAAAACTATGTATGTATTTAAATAAGCAAACAAAAGCAAGAAAGCTTTTTTTAAAAACAGAGGAAGACTCTAATGTGATTCAAACTTCTAAAAAGGAAGCAGTAGGAGCTGGTTTATGTTTGGGTAGATCTCTTCTGCTTCCTTGCGGAAGATGAACCTTAAAGCATGCAGCATATTCTGTCTTCCTATAGGCAAGACCTACCTGGCTTTTTGCAGGAAAGCGGAGTTATTTATCAATAGATATTTGTCTATAAATTGACAATGCTACATATAAACTAAAACATAATGCAGACGTGTTTTCTAGATAGATAACATTTATTGAATAATCCATTAATTGTAAATTAAAGACTTCCTAAAAGAATTCTTCTAAAGAATGAGTATATTCACACTGTGGAATGAAATCATACATAATTTTCTATATTACCAACTCAAGCATAAAAATATTCAAAAATAATTATTGTATAATGGGGTTCTGCTCTTAATTTCCAATCCCTTCTAAATAAGGTTGGGGAACTTAGCCATGTTATCTCCTCTCTCATCATCTAGGTTTCCCAGTCACCCTTTGTAGACCAGGTCAATCTGTGATAGAATGCTTACTTATCAGAGCTTTGAATATTAAGATCAAAGTTCTTAGTCTCATTCACAAAGTTGAAGAAGGCTCTGTAATTAATCAATGTAATATTATTTGTCCTGTTCTTTCTGACAACTGCACAGATCCATGCAGTTTTGGGACTGGAGAATTTGTCACTTCCGTGACGCTTCTTGAGAAATGTCAGTTTCCAGGGAAATGATTTCCTTTTACTGTGGAGCTCACTGGATATATGCTTTGCTCCTCTCTGTTCTGTGACCTCTCAGATCTTTGAAATCTCTGTGTCACTCTGTCATTATCTACAGTGTTGAGAGAGATGTTGTAGCTCCTGGATATTTGAAAAGAAGAGAAAAACTTTTAAGCTGAGATGACCCTCCTCCCATACATCTTACTCTCTGTACAATGCCAAAGCCATGAACTTTATAATTCATATGTCAGGTTATCAATAAATTCTGAACTATGGCAACTCACAGGGTTGCGGTTTAACCGTTATTATGGTTACTTCTATGCAGGCTGTAAACCTTTGGGCAGACAATTCACTATTCCCAAATCATTACACTTTATTTCCTCTCTGCTTGATCACACAGTTCCCTCTGACTTGAATGCCTTTCAACCTCATTTCTTGCTGTCACATTGATACCCATCCTTTGAAATCAAGTTAAAAGGGTGTTTCTGCCATGAATCCTTTTCCAGTAACTCTAGACTTAAGTGATCCTGTCCTTTTTGTAGCCCATATTCCTTAATTCTACTGGGTGGATGATATTCTAAGCTATAATTTTTGGTTACTTGCCTTATCACCCTCATTATTTTATATAAATGTATCTGATTTCATCTCCAAAAACATTTAAAGGGGCTTTCTGTTTTAATAGAGGTAAGATCCTCTGAGAACAAGATTCCTTTATATGATTGTGTTCGTTATCACAATAGATAAATCCCAAAATTGATGCATAGTCATGCATCACTTAACAACAGGGATATATTCTATGAGATATGTCATTAGACGATTTCATCATGAGAGAACATCATAGAGTGCACTTACACAAACCTAGATGGTTTAGCCTACTACATAGCTAGGCTATATGGTACAGCCACCTAGGCTACAAACCTGCATAGCATGTTACTGTACTGAATACTGTAGGCAGTTGTAACACAATGGTATTTGTGTATCTGAACATATCTAAACATAGAAGACACAGTAAAAATACGTTGTAAAAGATAAAAAATGGTACACCTGTACAGGGCACTTACTATGAATGGAGCTTGCAGGACTGGAAGTTGCTCTGGGTGAGTCAGTGAGTGAGTGGTGAGTGAATGTGAAGGCCTAGGGCATTACTGCACACTACTGTAGACTTTATAAACACTGTACACTTAGGCTACACTAAATTTATAAAAAAATTTTCTTTTTAAATAATAAATTAATCTTAGCTCACTATAACTTTTTCATTTTATAAACTTTTAAATTTTTTTCTAGTTTTTGCCTCTTTTATAATAGTGTTTAGCTTAAAAACATAGCACAGCTGTACAAAATTATTTTCTTTATATTCTTATGCTATAAGCTTTTCTTCTATTTTTAAAATTTCAAATTTTTTTATTTCTTTTTAAATGTTTTTGTAAAAGACTGAGACACAAACACACACATTAGCCTAGGCCTGCACAGGGTCAGGATCACCAAAATCAGTGTCTTCCACCTCTACGTCTTGTCCCACTGAAAGGTATTCAGGGGCAATAACATGCATGGAGCTGTTGTCTCCTTTGATAATAATGCCTTCTTCTGGAATACTTCCTGAAGGACCTGCCTAATGCTGTTTTACAGTTAACTTATTTATATATAAGTAGAAAGATAATAATAAAAATTATGGTACAGTAAATATATAAATCAGTAACATAGTTGTTTATTATCAAGTATTATTACTGTACATAATTGCATGTGCTATACCTTTACATGACTAGCAGCACAGTAGGGTTGTTTACACCAGCATCACCATAAGCGTGAGTCAATGCTTATGGCAGCTATGATGTCAGGAGGTGATAGGAATTCTTCAGCTCCATTGTAATCTTATGGGACCACCATTGTATACGCAGTTAGTTGTTGACTGAAATGTTGTTATGTGGTGCACGACTGTAGTTTAACACAACTGAAGTTTATTCTCACTCTCGTTCCAACACTTTAACATGGTTTCTGGCAGGCTGTTGTCTGTGTGGTGTTGCAGAAATTCTTTCTGTCTTGGGGCACTGCCATCTTTGGCATGTGGATTGCACTGATGCCATGTAAGGGAAAGAGAACAGAGAGAGTGCACCTGCTTCTTAACCATACTGGCTCAGATGGGATCACATCTCTTCTGCTTACATCCCACAGGCAACTGCCACCTGGCTACATCCACATACAAAGAAAGACCAGGAAATATAATGTCTGGCTAGGAATACACTTCCCTAGGCACTGTGGGATAGCAACACAGAACTCTGTTGAACAAGTACTTCTGCTACAATCATACATACAGGCTGTCCTAGGTGTCTATAGCTACCCTGTCCCATACAGGCGCTTGCCATATGTTTGTAAATACATACATACATACATATATATATATATATGTATATACTGTGTACCAGATCAAGAATAAAGGCAATTAAAATGTGAGAGCCACAAGTTAGGATATGTTTTGTAGCTAATGGTTGTAATAGTTTACAAACTTAATGTGAATGGGAAAGTAGCTATTTGTTCTAAGGGAGAAATAATCAGTTTAGGGCTTATCTATGTTCCTTTAACCATGCCTTGACCCAGAGGTCACAGATTATTCTGCAGAAAATGACTATACTTATGAAAATATATAGCCATCTTTTTCCTGAATACATTTGTCTTTCAAATTCCTTAAAAATCATTTATTTGCCCCAAGAACATTCTAGAAGTTGTGTTTCTATTTCAAAAAATAATTGTGATTGTTAGACAAACATCCATTTGTTCCAGTGATTAAAGAAGTATCCTATTACCTTGGGAAAGACTCAGATTTTTTAATAACAGAGACAGAATAACATAATTTCTGAGGAAGTGAATTTTTCCATAGAAAAGATTCATTGGTATTGCTTTTGCTATTTTTCTTCCTATCAAGAGGTAATAGATAGGCTATCTATTCAAAAGTATATAACGTTACAAAGTGACAAAATGTCATTTGCACAGGCTAGAAAGATTATCTCTTAATGCAACATTTTTTTTTTTTGGGGAAACCTTTAGCATCCATTAAATAGTACAAGTGAACAAAAGTGATAGCTGTTAAAAAAAAAATCAAGTCATCAGCCATGGTAGGTTTAGAGTCTGCAAGTAAAACAAAACACTATATCCGAACTTCCACTTCATTTTTTATGTGTGTTTACTCAGGAATTGTTATGCCTTGTCACTTTTATCGTTCTTTTATCACAGCTGTGTGAAAAATTACCATTGAAGTAGTGTTCATGTTTTTACTAAAATACATTTTATTTCATGCTATGAAGCAGATTGCTAACGTTTGCCACTTTTATTATTACTGCTGCGTGACTCCCTCCACTCCAGTTAGGGTTGAGTCAGTATTTGTGTGAAAAAATATCCTTTTTATTTATGTATTTGTTTTTATTCTATGATTGCTTTAGCTAAGCAGAGGTGAATCTCAGAAGAACTCATGCTAAGTTAAAAAATTGGACAAATAAAACCTAAGCACCAAACACTGACTACAAATTCCACACAACAAATACTGCATCTAAAGTGGAGGTAAACTTCAAAGAGGATTATTTCCACAGGATTTCATAAGAAGGGACCTTTAAATTGTGCCTTAACTACTCAAGTTCTTGAAACAGAGAGTGATACTATGATATTCTAGATTACAAGAAATCAGATGAACTGTTAGAAAATACACTGTGGATTGAAACTCAATGTATAGATTTTCACATGGAAGCGGCTTCCAGCTGGATAAGAAGACACTTTGGATAGAGAATTGAGTTCTCTTTCTCGCTGCTGTAGTTTGGAAGGTGTAGAGCTCATTTAGTTTTGCTGAAGTAAGGACCACTGTCAGTGCTTGCGAGCATCATTTTAACCCTTTTCTACATTTGGCATAGAGAGGGTGGACACTGTTTCACAAGTCACCCTGCTCACCATCCTGCTGATAAAACAATGGGGCAATATGCTCCAACAAGCACAAACATTTTGTAGCTTCAGATTGAAAAATAATTTGTCTTTGGTGATAATTCCTCAATCCATAAAGATGGACGAGCATGTGTGAAAGGAAAGTGAAAAAAATTTCCCTAAGGCAATGAGCTGGGAAGCTTGTGATTATAAAAAATATCAGGGAAAATGTTCTTTTTTTTTTTGCTAATATTTTAGATCCTATCTTTCTTTTCAACCAAATTCCCTAGTGGTTTTAGGCACAGGGATATAGAAAAAAGTATGGAGTAGGCAAGGCTTACCTGCCACCCCAGTTCTTTAACTTCCTTTGGAGACTCTGAGGGCCTGGTAAGGGATATGAATAGGAAAAAGGCAGAGTATAAACCCTGGGATCAGGGCTCAGATGTTTTCTGCAATCTGTGATCCTGTAGTCGTGAAGACGCTGGCTACTCTTGCCTCCCCTCAGCACTCCAGATATCTGCCATTGATTGTTTGGAAACCTGCTTACTGTCTTGGCTGGTCCAGTAGCACTGTACTCTATAAATTTCTTAACGGTATAGAATACTGTATTGCTAGCCTAAAACAGAAAATTGAGTAAAATTCTAAACCAGAGCTCCTGAGATTTCCTAGAAGCACCATCTCCAAAGCTAAGTCAGGGCTGTGATTGGAAATCTTCAAGTTCCTTATGACATCGACGGTGCATTTATTTAATTATTAAACATGACTTGGGCACCAAAACAAATAAGACTGGTCAGTGAAAATATGTACCAAAAATCTTGAGAATCTGGTGTATTTATAACTATTGTCATTTGAAGTCTAAAACAGTAAGCATTTAGAGCATTAGAAGATAGTCCAATAATTGTGATAAAACCGAATCATTAGTCTGGGACACTCACAATGCAAATTAGATTGTTTTCTGAGGCAAAAAGAAGTGATATAGCCTATGGCCTTCTAGAAAAGCATTGTAGCAAATACAGATAGATAACTGAAGAAATCATCACAGAGGCATAAAATGCCTTCATTGACGTGTGAGGAAGGGGAAAAAATTCTGCTTACATTTCCAGGCCACCTCTCTGGGACTTCCTCACATCTATATAGAAAACATATTGCATCTGAGATTTGCTCTGCAGATTAGGGAGGGAAATTATGCCCTCTGCCTAGAGGCTGCAAGCTGAATGTTTACAAATAGATACATCTGGGCTGTGTTGGAAGAAGATACACTCAAAACTGTCCAAGGAGACAGAGAGAAGTCCATCTGTGTATGAAAGCCAGAATTGGGCTGCTTTTGCTTTTGTTGTAAAAATCCATTCTGTTCAAATCCCAGCTAATGAAAATGTGCATCTGTAAATAAAAAATAAATCAAGGGGAATGTATTAATCCTGCAGCTGCTGTCCACTTAACTTTCCTTATGAAAAAATAACTCAATTTTCTGGTCTAAATGTTCTTGCTATTTAGCAATGTGATGGCAATTTAAGAGGGACAAAATAAGTATTGAAATCTACTTATGTATAACAACTTTGGCAATAAAAGCATCTATGCAATAACTGTACAGTCATTTGCTTCTGTAATTGTGTGGATACTCGAGGTCCAGGATCTGACTCTAGAAATCCATTACCTGGCAGTTTAAATTGCTGTTTTATTTGCCCATGCCATTAATTAATTTGTCTCTTTAACCTAGGACTGGCACTGTGCATAGGTTAGCTAGGCAACCTTCCATGTTATATAATTGGAGAAAAATAGAATAGTCCTCTGGCCAAAAATTTCCTCCTACTTGCATCCCATGATGACTAAAATGTTTGTCTTTTAAATTGTTAGAAATTTTCTCTTGGAGAGATGCTATATTAGCTAATATTATTTAAAAATTAGTTCACTCATCCATTATAATCCATTGTGACTGAAAATGTGGCAGGACCTCAGAGAAAGGAAAGAACATCTTCAAATTCTGATGAAACAACAGAAAGATCTAGGAACAGTGTTATCTTTGAAAGATCATCTTCCCTAAATGGTTGGAAATCTTACAGATCCTGGCATTTATCCCATTGCTAGTATTACCATGGAATGAGGGTAGGGATGGATGTAGCTTATTAGAATAACTTTATTCTAGGAGAGAAGAAATCCACAGTTAGGCTGTCTGACTAGAGTAAGTAAAAGTGAGATTAAAGGATCAGCCTTAAAGAATTTCCCAAATCAATAACAGAATGTCTAATATAGAACTAAATAGGCTGTAGCTTTTAAATACCAACAAATATAAATAAAATTGAATAGTTACCAAGTTATTTTTTCTGGTATTTTGGCAACTTATTTATATATCAGTCTTATCTTGTGCTAATAATGCTAACAGACTCTTTTTTTTATTTCAGCATATTATGGGGGTACAAATGATAAGGTTACGTACATTGCCCTTACCCCTTTCCCCCCAGTCAGAGCTTCAAATGTGACCATTCCCCAGATGGTGCACATCACACTCATTATGTCTGTATATACCCCTCCCCTCCTCCACCCTCCCATCTACCCGACACCTGATAAATGTTATTCCTATATGTCCTTTTAGGTATTGATCAGTGAAACCAATTTGCTGGTGAGTACATGTGGTGCTTGTTTATCCATTCTTGGGATACTTCACTTAGTAGAATGGGTTTCAGCTCTATCCAGGACTCTTTGCTGATGATATGATATTATATCTAGAAAACCCAAGGATACAACCAAGAGACTCCTTGAATTGATAAATGAATTCAGTAAAGTCTCAGGATACAAAATCAATACACACAAATCAGAGGCATTCATATACGCCAATAACAAGCAAACTGAGAACCAAATCAAAGACGCAATTCCCTTCACAATAGCAACAAAGAAAATAAAGTACCTAGGAATATATTTAACTAAGGAGGTAAAAGACCTCTACAGGGAGAACTATGAAACACTGAGAAAGGAAATAGCAGAGGACATAAACAGGTGGAAGACCATACCATGCTCGTGGGTCGGCAGAATCAAC
>CAUYRT010050312.1:0-38545 GCA_963574885.1 Lepilemur ruficaudatus
CAAAAAAAAAAAAATTGAAATAAATTAAGGTCTTGCCTTGTTTAAGGAAAAAAGAGTTTCTCAGTCATTTGTGTCAGTGGTTAGCTGGTTTTGTACCTTGCCCTTAATTTCAGTTGCTATGAAGTTTCATGCAAATACCAGTCTTACTCTCAGGCCATGGATGAGTTGAAGCAAAGACATAATAAGGGCTGTTTTTCTATTTCTGTAATAGTGGGCCCTCAGATGCAGCTTAATGTGGATGTTTCTTGATTTAAGTTGAATTTTGTCCCATGACATACATTGATACTAAAATTGCTAACTCTTCCTAGCCTGAGGTTCCTCCTCTCCTCATCAGCCTAAAGTATCTCTAAGCTGACACCAGGTCTTTTTGCCTGTCACGTTCCCTCATTCTCAAGTCTGTCTTCTCCTTCTGCCTTCGGGCCTTTGTGTCCCATTTTCTTCTCTCTTCCCAGCATCTTCAGACCTTCAGTGCACTGGGCTTGTCTCCCAGAGAGGATGGAGAGTGAACAGATCTCTGCCGTCCTGAAGAAAACTTCTACTTGGTTTGTCCCCTTTCCTTCTGGCCAGATTTGTTTGTTTCTGTGGTCCACACCCATGTGTCTCTATCTCCTGGATCTGTTCTCTTTGCATTCCTGTAACCTGACATTTGCACCGCAGCCCTCTTGATTGCTAAATATGTTAGCCTTTTCTTAGCACTGTCCTCCTTAACTTCCTTGCAGGATTTAATAGTTGATCAATTTCTTCTTTTTGATATTCTTCTACAATATCCTGATTTTCCTCCTACCTCTTTGATAGCGCCTTCTCTTTTTTTAAGAGTTCTTTTTCACACGTCTTAATATTATCCTTATCCCAGCTTTTAGTGAGGACTCTTATTTTGCTCCTGCAGTCTCTTCCTCCAAGAGCAAGTCTCAACTTTGGTTGCTCTAACAAGGACCTCCCAAGTCAGCATTCCCAGACCTAATCTCTTTCCTAAGCATTAGCTTGCATCTTCTACTGATTGATGGGTATCATCTCTTGAATGAGCTTCTGTCACTTTGGACCCAACTTGTGCATATATGTGTATTTATTAATGGAAACGAAGTGTAGAAAAAATTCTAAAATATTAACAGGGATGTATGTGGGTACATAAGAGATTATTAATGATTGTTATGTTTTTCTATATTTATTTCTTTTTAACTTTATAATTTTAATTATTAAATATTTCAAGTATATATTTTAATACCTATATAATAGGTATTCATATAATTCATATAATTATGAATTATTTTATAATCATAAAAATGTTAAAAGTGTGTTAGTATGTAAATTGTCTTCAGTAGTTCTAGTATTATTGAAACTCCGTTCTAATATTATTCAAACTCAGTTCTAATATTATTCAAACTTAGTTTTAGAATTCTGGGTTGGAAATGACAATAAGGAAAAGAATGCTCTCAGGCTAAAAATGGAAACAAAAAATGGAGGCTTTTCATGCTTTTAAAAATAGCAAAGGTATTTGGCAAGAACACTGATTATGAATTTCTAGGTATTCATTGTATACTGTAGTTATTAGTCCTTTGATGGTAATGTATACTGCAAGTATCTTCTCCTTGTGGGTAGCTTATACTTTATTTTCTGTTTCTTTCCCTTAATTTTAATGTAGTCATGTTTATCAATCTTTTCTTTTACAATTTTTGCTCCTTTAATGTCTTGTTTAAAAACCATTTTTTTTTTAATTTAAAGGTTTACTTTTCACATCTAGGTCTTTAATCCTGAAATTTAGCTTTTGGGTGTGGCAAGAAGTAGAGATTGCTTGTTATTTTCAATAGCTTACACAATATGTTCAGTTTGAGTAAGTACAGGAAGTCCCTGTGTTACAGATAATCTGACTTACTGTGTTCTACACTTACAAATGGGATCCCAAGCCTCCCCGTAAGGATAATTTATAATTAAATAACTAAATTAATAATTTGGGAACAAGTTTCTCCTGCACACGTAAACAAGCCTGCATGGCATAAGCTGTTGGTTGGCACAGCATCTTTACGTTAGCAGCTGGTCTCATAGAGAAGCAGCTGAAAGAAACATAAGAACGTGAAGAATCGGAAGATCCAGAGACCACAAAAGAATGAGCTGAAGGCTTTTGTCTCAGTGAAGCAGGATTTGCTAAGCTTGAGGAGCAAGATCCCAACACTGAGCGGTTCACAAAGGTCTACCATGCAGTTAGTGAGAACATCAGCTGCTACAAAGGCCATTTATGATGAAGAAAAGAAACAGGCTGTGCAAACAGCCCTAGATACCTTTTTCAAGGAACTGACTTCGGTGGTACACTTCCCTCCTCCATAAACGGAATCAAATCCTGTTTCTCCAGCACCCACTCCATCCTCTCCCGCACCATCTCCATCATCACCTTCTGACTATTGTTAGCCTGCCCTCTTGCCTCAAACATAGCCCCTCCAGTAAGCAAGACATTGATGCAACATCAGGTAAGTATTAACTTCTAATATTCTTTTTTGAAATTTCTCATATTTTTTATCTAACCATTATATATGAGTTTGTTCAAATTAAAAGAAAGAGCACCATAGTTTCTGTAATTTATCGTTATAGTACAGGGTATTATTATTATCACATATGAGCCATTATAGTATTGTTATTATTGTTATTATTACCATATATGCGCTGTTCATCAGGGATCCAAGTTACATACAAATCCGACCTAAAGACACGCTTAGGAATGTATCTCGTCTCTAACCTGGGGACCGCCCATATTGCCAAACAGTTTTCTAAAGTGGCTTAAACAATTTATTATCTTACCAGGAGTTCATGAGACTTCTTGTTACACAATATCTTTAGCAACACTTGGTATTGTCATTTGAAAAAACAAAGCTATCATAGGTTGGAATGTACTCATAGCTAATTGTAATTTTATTATACATTTCCCTAGTTACTAATTAGATTGAACCTCTTTGTATATGTTTATTCATTCTCCTTTATGGTTTCCAGTTCTCTGCCAAAACCATCAATCTTGTCTTTTATCTTGTTGAATATAATAAGCATAGTTTTTTTAAAAGTTTGCCTTTTGGTCTAATGTCTAGAGCAGTTCTGGATATGTTTCTATTACTTGTGGTATCTACCAGTTTTTATTAATATATAGTCTTACCTTTTTATATGCCTGGTTATTTTTTACTGAGTGCTCCAAAAGTGGAACAAAAACCATTTAAAAATAAATTGAGGTCTAGAATGAGGTGGTCTTCTTCCGGATGGGTTTGTGTTTATTTCTGCCAGGCAACGGTAGCAATCTGGGATCACATTAGTCCAATTTCAGGGACTATGATTCCAAACTAAGCTCCAGTGCCTATGAGGGCCTGCCAGTTTCTAGTTTGTCTTTATTTTGTAAGGAGTACTCCTTCAAGGTCCCCATCCAAACTGAGAACAAGTCACCAGGCTCCCTGGCTTTGATGGGCCTTGGGCTCCAATTTCTGTCCTTTGGGTCCTGGACAACGTCCTTTGGGCCCAGTGTTGCTCAGCCATGCTCTCCAGAGCCAGAGGACACTCTAAGGGGAAAGTGGCCCCCATATGTATGGCTCGCCTGCTTGGACCTCCATTCTCCCAGGACTTGGCTTGGCCATTCTTTGCTCTCGTTGGTTTTATAATGCCTTTGAAAAAATAGCCTTTATATTTTGTCCCGTTATGTTTGGAAGGAGAGTTAGTCTGAATTACCTTGTCCACCAGTCCCAGAATCTAAATTCCTCAGTAGTGTATATATATTTTTCCTCTTTTTCTTCCTCTTCCTCTTCTTCTTCTTCTTTTTTTTTTTTTCCTCCAAGAGATAGAAACTTTGCTCTGTAGCCCAGGCTGGAGTGCGAACTGTAGCCTCAAATGCTTGGGCTCAAGTGATCTTCCCGCCTCAAGCTCCCAAGTAGCTGGGACTATAGGTGCACACCCCCATGCCTGGCTAATTTGTCTTATTGTTTGTAGAGATGAAATCTCTCTCTGTTGCCTAGGCTGGTCTTGAACTCCTGGCTTCAAATAATTCTCCTGCTTCAGCCTCCCAAAGTGCTGGGATTATAGGCCCTCTTTTTCTTCCTAACTTCTCTGTATTTGTGTGTGTCTCTATGGATTTTGCAAGGTTTACTTTTCTTTTTACACAGTCTAAATTTTTATTCAGTTAAAGGGACACATTCCTTTCATTTATACATACTGTGATTTATGATATATTTGGATTTAATTCTATCAGTTTTTCTATGCTTTGTATTTATCCTTTTTTCCCAGGATTCTTATTCCTTTGAGTCTTTCATAATTTTAAATGTATTCCTTTTACAATTTCTATCTGATAATTATATTACCTAAAATTCTTTTTAATTTCTATAATTTACTCAAATAGTGTGAATACTGGCATAACTTTTCAGGCAGGAGGGTTTTTATTTTTAACATTTATTCTAAAATATGTCTGTTGTTTTCACTGCCAAGATCCAGAGAAAACACCAAAGTTAAGTTCAGATTGGAAAATGTGACCAAAAGAAAAATAAACTAGGAACAGAAAATATGTCTTGAAAATGTTCCTTTAGATAGTAAGAACTAATCAGCAGTAGAAATCAAGATGAAAAAGTGGAACCAGATTAAGTGTTAAGTCATTGTCCATCACACATATGAATTTACTTTTTGTCCCCAAATAATTCTTTACTGTTTGACAAGTTCACATGATTACTTATGGGATTTTGACTACTTGTGGGAATAAGGGCAAAGATTATGCAGCAGTGCGCCTTTAAAAAAAAAAATCTCAGCTTTTGTTTATAAACTCTGAACTTGCTCTCTATACTTTAAAAGTCCATGAAAATGCTTTTATTTCTTTTGCTTCATTTTTATCTTTGTTTCTTTGATTTTCAGTAAGATAAATAGTCTTATCCCAGAGCTTATTCCACTGGGGGGAGCATGGGTCACGGCAGAGAGAGCTAAACCCACTGCCTCAGCTGCTGGCTCCGTCCCTCCCTCTCTCCCTCCCTCCCAGGCTTGCCGGCCACCAGGAGGTGCTGCTGAGGGGTCCAAAGGTTGCTGTGCGTTAGAGGGGACACCCAGGAAAACACAGTAGCAGAGGGAAAGATGAGGACATGGCAGAAAAGAGAATACAGGCCACGAAAGGAAGGAGCTAATTTATTTTTTATCTTGCTCTGTGTGGTGGTTCAAGATCTGCCTGTGTCAATAGTAAAAGCCATTGAACTTTGCCCTTTAAATGGGTGAATTTTATGGTCTGTGAAATATCCCTCCATAAAGCTGTAAAAATGAAAGATCTGCCTGTCAGAAGAGTTGAAGGAGAATGTGTCAGAGACTGCTGACCTGCTCATGGACCCAGAAGCCTGCTGACTCCGTGTGACACATACGTCATGTGACACATACTTCCAAGGACAGTACATACAAGAAAAAAGTGTGTATATTTGTAAGAATAATGTCTTGGCCTCTTGGTGGGTACCATGACTTAGAGGTTGTAATTATCATGCCCACAGCAGCAAATTGGCATTTTTTTTTTAATAGAAAAGGAGATTCCACAAAAGAAGGTACAGAAGTTAACATTGATTGATGCCTGCTGTGAGGTAGATGCTGTTACCTCCCTTTTGAAGATGAGGAAACTCAGGCAGGGAGGTGTTGAGTAATTTGCTTGAGTAACCAGGGGCAGGAGAGAAGCAGAGCCATGGCCTAAGGGACCAGAGTATCTGCCCTCATGACGTCACCACACGCCCAGTGGCAGACGTGCCGGAGTCCTTGGGGTTTGGGGGGCCCCTCTGTCCCTAATGATTTGGGTGCTGTCAGGCCCAGGACTGGAGAGTACTTGATTCCTCACGGTGTGTGACCACCTGGAACACACTGAGAGTAGGGTAAGAATTCCAAGTCAACCTACACAGTATGTTCTGGAAGAGAGGTGAATTTTGTGTACCCAGCCTGCAGAAGTTACAACAGTAAGTGGTGACTTATGGGTGATTGGAAAAAAATTTTAGACTGCCATAAACTCTAGCTGTTTGCATAGCAGATTGGGCTCTTTGATTGTTTACTATGACTGGAACAAGTTCAACAAGAAGATGCTACAGGGAGCTGCTGGCATAGGTAGACATTAGTCTTGCTGGTCTCAACCAGTGCATGCTGGAGACTGCCTGCCTGAGCATTCCAGCAAAAGCTAAGGACGCTGGAATTTAAGCTCACTGGCCATCAGGGAGGAGTCAGAGCTGCCCCAGTTGGCCTAGACCTACAGCATTCCTCAGATAACAACAAACTGCAGCAGACTTGCAGACGGGCCTGAGGTTAGATCTCAGTTCAGGAGAGCAATCAAATTGAATCTTATAATTGCAATTGCAGATTTGGGGGGAAGGGCCTGTGATTGGCCCACCCCATCCCCAGATCAGTGCCTGTCCTGACAGCTAGGCAGTGTGGTCCCATTACGCTAACACGGTGGCTCTCCAGGAAGAGGATAGTATTCTGAGAAAGCAGTGGGTGTCCCCCATACCCATGCTGTTGTAGAGATGAAATGCATACATACCAGGAATCACATCACATAATATATACACTGTTGTGTTCTGCTTTTTCACATATAGACCATGAGCACTCTTTTTTACTTACTCATATTCTTTGAAAACATTGAAATGTGTTTTTGCTATCCCTTGTATGGGCATATTATGGTTTATTGATTCTTCTGTGGTTAAACATTTAGATTGTTTGCAGTTTTTCCCAATTATAAAAATTATTGCTTTGAATATAAATCTGACTCTAAGTTTTTACATTTCCTCACAGTAGGTTTCAAAAAGATAATCTCTGAGTCAAAGGATAAGAGCTTTTATTCTAGCTGTTGATGCATATTTGCAGATGGCTAGAAAGGTGGAGTAACAGACAAATATAGAGCTGGTTTGTTGCATGCAGCCGGTGAAACTCACACACATATTAGAATAAAGAAAGACGGTAGGTTTAACTGTAAGGATACGGGTAGTGAGGTAGCAAGGGGGCATGCAAATGTATCCAGCACATGGGACAGCAAAACAGCTTTATTGAGCTGCAATTGACAAACCGTACAATTCACCCATTTAAAGTGTACAATTCAGTGGCCTGTAGTATATTCACAGAATTGTGTGTCTGTCACCACAGTCAAGTTTAGAGTATTTTCCTTACCCCGAAAAGAAACCCCATTCCCCTAAGCCATCACCCCAAATGCCCCCATTCTGACTCAACCCAACCTTATGCAGCCACTAATCTACTTTCTGTGTCTATAGATTTGCTTGTTTTGGACATTGCATATAAGCGGAATCAAGCGCTATGTGGTCCTTCGTGTCTGGCTCTTTCACCTTGCACGATGTTTTTAGATTCACCCGTGTCGCAGCGTGTATCAGTACTCCGTTCCTTTTCATTGCCGGTTGGAGAGCCTATGTCAAGTCAGCAGAAGGACCTGTGAGTCTGTGCTCAGAGAAGGGGCATTGAGGGCCCACGTGGGAGCCGTGGTCAGGAATTGTAGTGACACTATTCTTTGTTATGTGACGTTCCCCACCATCCCTACTTTTTTGATGACTGTAGCAGCAGTCATTCTTGTGGACGTACCACAGTTTATTTACCCTACCCGTTGGCAGTGGATATTTAAGTCTCTCCTAACTTCTACTCTTTTGAACACTGCTTCAATGGATACGTCTTCGTACATTTACATGATCTCTTCTATGGGTAAATTTCTAGAAGTAGATTTGGTGGGTGAAGGGGTATATTCAACTTACATTTTGACCCAGAGTGCCATCCTGCCTCCCCGAAAGGTAAAGGGAATTTATGTACCAACAACAGGTACGTGTCTTCATAACACTAAAACTGTCAGTCGTCTTAATCTTTGGTGATTTGATGTGTGAAAAATTGCTCACCAGTGTTCTTTTTTGTATTTTTCATACTTTTCAAGTTGAACCGTCTTTTCATATTTTTTATTTGTGTTTTTTCTTTTAAAATTTATAACATTATAAATTTATCAGTGGTTTAGAATTTTGATATAAAGTATTTCAGTTTTTCAGTATTTCCTTCCACTGCTTTAAGTTTAATTAAAATTTTAACAGTATCTTATTATCGTTAATTATTATTAACCTGTTTATTATCCCATTATCCTTTTCTTTGATTGTTCTGTTGCCATATCCTTTCCACTCTTTTTCCTGTGGCTTCTAGTAAACATTTAATTTCTTTTAAAGATGCCACCTTCAATGTTACTCTTGAAAATATTTATTCTTCTCAAGATAGAAGAAACTTACAACCCTCAATTAGACATTTCCCACACAGCTAACCCTTGCATTTTCACTCCAATTATTTCTTTTTACTTTAATTTTAGAAGACTCTAAACTGCTAACTGAAGATTTTCTTAGAAACTTAAAAAGCTTAGCCCTTTAAGATATGTTTATGTGTAGCCTAAGGATAATCAGCTAACTTACAGATGATGACTCCTAAATATCAAATTAATAGACTGAACTTTTGCTGACCTTTGTATAAATTCCCCATATCTTTGTATGGTTTCTTTTTTTGATTCCCCCAACTACTCTCTTCATTTTTTTTCTAATTTTTCTCTTTCTCTTCTTTGAAAAGAGGAAGAAATTACATTCTTTTTATTCTCTGTAGAAAATATTTTCTTTTCTTCCGTGCATTATTTTATCATGAGTAGTCATGGGGAAAAGAGTACGTCTAGAGGGAACGCCAACTCTAAATAATAATTCTGGAATTTTCCATTTGAAAAGCCAACAAATAATATCTGAATAAAGAGATAACTAAGAATATTACATAGAGGTATTAGTATAAAGAAACCATTGGGACAAAAGTACAAGGCTTTCTAAGTACAAAAAGAAATGCTGAAGAAGAAAAGAAATAGCAAAGAAAATCAGCATCATGCCATACATTAAGTAGTATATAAGTAAATTACATTGATAAATATAAATAGGATTAAGTTACTGTTAAAAGTTAAAGAGTCTCAGATGGGTAAAGTAAAATCTAATTCTGTGTAGTATACAGAGACACACTTAAAGGAAAGTGGCTGGGATGTGTTAGAGATAAAGGAAGATATACCAGGCAAATACATATAAAAAGAAAGTCTTGTTATCAGACAAGATAGAGTTTATGCCAAAACAGCATTATATGAGACAGAGACACTGCATAATGCTAACGGATATAATTCACAATGAAGAAATGATAGTTTTAGATACCTTTGCTCCAAATATCACAGAATTAACTTTCTGAAAGTAGAAAGAAACTTCAGGAGATGAAAGGAGAAGTAGACACACATGGTAATGGAGGAATTTAACATACCTCTCGCTGATTTATATACATCAAGTGCAGAAAAGTAGTAAGGGTATAGATAACCTAAATAAATAATAAGGAGAGCTACAGATATATATTGAACTCTATACCCCAATAACAGAGACTCTTGAATGTAGAGTGCATGGATCGTTTATAACAGTTGACCTTATATTAGTTGATCATAAAAAATTTCAAATACTTTTGAAAAATAGAAATAATTTTCTGAGTAAAGCTAGATATTGATAATCATAAAAACAAAAGGCTGGTTGCATAACAATGCAAATATACTTAATACCACTGATCTGTATGCTTAAAAATGGTTAAGATGGGCCAGACATGGTAGCTCATGCCTGTATTCCCAGCACTTTGGGAGGCTGAGGCAGGAGGATCACTGAGCCCAAGAGTTTGAGACTAGACTGGCAATAGTGAGAACTCATCTCTACAAAAAATGAAAAATTTAGCGAGGTTTGGTGGTGCGCACTTGTAGTCCCAGCTACTCAGGAGATTGCGGTGGAAGCATCACTTGAGCCCAGGAGTTGTAGGCTGCAGTGAGCCATGATGATGCCACTGCATTCTAGCCCAGGCAACAGAGCAAAAGGCTGTCTCCAAATATATGAATATTAATAAATAAATAAAAAGATGATACATTTTGTTATATGTATTTTAACACAAGTATTTTTTAAAAGCCCACAAAATAAGAAAAGAAACAACAGCTGGGCACAGTGGCTCATGCCTGAATTCTCAGTACTTTGGGATGCTGAGGTGGGAGGATTGCTTGACCTCAGAAGTTTGAGACCAGCCTGGGCAATATAGTGAGATCCCATCTTTAGAAAAAATGGGGGGAAAAACCCTGAACCAATTACGTGATGGAACCAATCAAAAAGAACAAATGGTGGAGCCTGTTTCTTAATTGATAAGTAGCATGAAATGGGGTAGACTTTGCCATCATCCAGACCTGGGTTCAAATCATTTATCTTTCAGTGCCTTGAGATCCAAGGAAAGCAATCACTTTTAAAATTCCCTTTCCTAATGTTCAAATGGATAATATCACCTACCTTTAGAGTGAAGATTTATTCAGAATTTATGTAAAATGCCTAGTAAGTTCAAGATTTTTTTGTAAAAAATATTGTTTCTTCCTTCAAAGTTTTCATTATTAAATTAGTCCCATGAAGTAACTAATGAACAGTCTTAACATGAATTCTTAATTTTCACTAACAGAGAAGATACTAACACAGAGGTATGTCAAGAGGGAAATGCAGGAAATAGTCACAAGACTCTTTAAATTCCACTGCTTTAAAGTTCAAGAATAGGTGAGCAGTAGCGTTTTACTTCAGTGCCAATTTATTCTAAATAGGAAATAGAGTAATTATCACTTACAATGCAGGCTATAGAACAGAGTTTAGACCTAAACAATCCTTAAAGTCAACACCCTACTTAAACAGATGTGGGTACGGAAGCTCAGAGAGATTAATTGACTTCCCTGAAAGGCTTGCAGCTGATTAATGATAGAGCCAGGATTTGACATTGTGTCAAAAGTGTCTGAAGTATAACATTTTTGGAATAAACCTAATAGTACCCCAAGAAGAGAGATAACAATACACAAAGAAAAAGATAAAGCAAGTGCAAATAAAAACAAGACATCTGTGTAAAATTTGAGAGTAGAGTAAAAATGTGCATTTGCTCAAAAGTGCAAAGTCTTAAATAAAGGTTATTTTGTTCATTAAAAAGAGACCCTTTGTCTTAGTTCTTTTGGGCCACTATAACAAAAACACCATAAATTGGGTGGCTTATAAACACCAGAAATTTTCTGTCTTGCAGTTCTAGAGGCTGGGAAGTCCAAGATCAAGGTGCCAGCAGATCTGGTGCCAAGTGAGGACTCGCTCTCTGCTTCATAGATGGTACCTTCTCACTGTGTCCCCACGTGGTGGAAGGGGAAAGGCAGCTCTCTGGGGGCTCTTTGAATCCCATTCATGAGGCTCCAACCTCATGACCTAGTCACTTCCCAAAGGCCCCACCTCCAAATACCATCATACTGGGGATAAAGTTTCAACATAGGAATTTTGAAGGGATACGTTTAAGATCATAGTACCTTTCAATCTGGAAAATTTAAAACTTCATTAAACAATTCTCAGATCAAAAGGAAAATATGAACAAAACTACGGAATTGTGAGAAAATAATAATAAAAACATGACATATCAAAGCCTGTGGGATGTGGCCAAAATAATGCTTAGGAAGATACATAGCATAAATATCTGTAGACATAAAATTTTTAAATATTAAAAAGAACTAAGCATCAGACTCAAAACACTGTGGGAAAAACAACAAAATAAACTAAAAGAAGACAGAAAGTGTTAATAAATATAAAAGCTGAAATTAACCGGTTAATAAACAGTAAAAGAGAATTAATAAATAAATCAAGAATCTAGTTCTTACAATGATCAAGAAAAGAGAAAAATTACTAGCCCACTTAATTAAAAGGGAAATGGAAAAAGAAAACGATATGCAACCATCCCTCCGGGTGTGGGGTGTTGGTTCCAGGACCCCTCCCCATGCCATAATCTGTCTGCACATACAGAAGCCCCACAGTGGGCCCTGCAGAACCCACGTACACCGAAAGTCAGCCCTCCATATTCTCAGGTTTCGCATCCCTCAAATGATGTATTTTCAGTCCATGTATACATGAAACTGCACGGTTCAAACCTGGTTTGTTCAAGGGTCAACTGTATATCCAAATAAGATATGTCAAAGGGAAATAACATCAAAACTATGGAAATTTAAAATAAAATAAGAGACTGCTTTGCACAACTTTGTGCAAATATACTTGAAAACCTAGATTAAATGGGCAACTTCCTATGAAAATCCAACTTACCAAAATTGATGCCAGTAGAGACAGAAAATCTAAACAGCCCAACTGCACATGAAGTAGGGAAGATTGTAAAAGAGCTTGATTAAAAGCATTGTACCCAGATGGACTCACAGGGGAATTCTTCCAAATCTTTAAAGCTCAGATAATCCCAATTCTACTTAACCTGTTCCAGATCACAGAAAAGGAAGGAAAAATTCCCAATTCTTTTAATGAAATGACCATGACAATACTAAAATCTGATAAGGACTTCACGACAAAGGAAACTGCAGAACACCATTACTTGCCGATATTAATGCAAAAATTTTAAGTAAAATGTTAACAAATAGAATCTAATGGTACATTAAAAGTTGATCATGATCAAGTGGAGTTTATTCAAATGTGATCTTTTAATCCATTCACATGATTTATCATTCTAGATAAATAGCTTTAAGGAGAAAATTTAGTTATGTGATCATCTCCATAGATGCCAAAAAGGTATTTAACAACATTCAACCTATTCCTTTAAAAAAAATGCTCAATAAGATAGGACTCGATACATAGTTGCTTAACATGATTAAACATTCTCATATGTGCATACTTGCATGCATACATGTATATGCCAAAGCCAGCGTCTTACATAATAGGAGAAAACTAGCAAAACCAGATAGAGGCTTTCCCTATAAAGTCAAGAATGTGAGAGGCATACAGTTTGGTAAGAGAGAATTAGAAATCTTCTCTATTTGCAGATTAAGTTAAGTAAAAACCTGTTATGTTAAATCTTAATTGGAAATACCAGTATGAACACATATTTCCCAGCTCTGTCCACACTACAGTCCTTGAAGCAGTGATAACCCTGATAACACGATAACGCTGATAACATGTTTCCTAGCAGTGAACACATCTAGCATCCAGATGGTGGTGTCTAACTAGGTCTCCTTGGAGGAATGGCCAGTTCCAGGTTTGAGGCAGGAAATATTCAGGATGAGCCAGCACATTTTATTGTTCCAGAAAGCAAAAAAATTACCAAAGACTAATTGGTTCACCTCAAGAGACACAGGAGCCAATATGAAGGGGCTCTCATCAGCCAAAGATGGGACAATTCAGAGAAGCTCCCTGCAGGCAGGGGCCATTGAGGTTGTTTTCTGTCTCTGTGTCCCCATTCCCCAAAGGTGCCTGGGCCAGATAGGAATGCTGAGGGGCTGATAAGAGCCTTTCCAGCTGATGCCCCACGGAGTCTCTGCTGGATGCAGAAGAGGCAGAAGTCATGGCAAGAGGGCTGGTTTAGGCATTAGACTTCCTGAAGTGTAAGCGCTTGTAGGGCAGTGTAGCTGGAATGAAAGGAATTTGGTCTGAAGAAATACTTAATAGTTACTTTAACCTTGAGGCAACAATGTTCCAAGTGAGGACAAGGTCCAGGAGGTGAGAGGAGCATCATAGACATTCAGAGGGCCAGGAAGCTTGAGGCTGGATTGTTGAAAGAATCATTCACATGGATATTGAAATTATCCAGGATGGCGGAGAGTCCCTTCCTCCCTCCTCCCCCCAACATCTTGTTATGAACATCTCAAAAATACAGCAAAGCTGAAAGAATTTGACAGTGAATACTCACACATCCAATACCTGGATTCTGCCTTTATTATTTTACTTTGTTTTGTCACATATCTGTCCATCCGTCCATTTTAGATTTTTAACTTGTTTCAAGTAAATTGCAGACACTAGTGTGCTTCTTTCATGGGGGAGTTCTGAGGATTATATGTTAGAGTATTTTTTAAACTGTTAGATACCATAGAAATGCAGTGTTTTAAATCTGGCTAAGAAGAAGTTGCCTGACGTCAGGTTGCAAATAATGACTCAATTCGTAGATTAGCTTTGGGAGCCGAGCCAGGCCCAGGTGGAGACGGGGGCACCTTAGGTTTCCTCGCTCATCAGGAGCAGCAGGGCTGTCGCTGGTGACTCCTATGTTGGCACGCGGCAGCCGCGCCTCCCGTCCCGCGCCTCTGCGTGCTACCACCCAGCAGAGGCACACATTCCTCTGCTCTTAGAACAGAACTGTAACCCAAAGACAAGTAAAGAAAAGGAAAGTACAGTGTTTGGAAGGGAAGGCTGAGGGTGGTATACTCTGCAAGGGAGCTAGTATTAATAGTGATGCTAGTGATCTAATCATTGAAACATCATTCTTCTTCTAGGTGGACTTTATTCCATCCTGTAGTTTGCATTTCTTTTCCTGAACTGTAGTTGTCTCTAATCTGAGATGGAGTAAATCTAACCCGGTTCTTGTACCTGTCTCTTACTGCAGGTAGCTAGAAAATTGCAACTCAAAGCAAAGTTCCAAGAGAAGTAGCCTTGTATTTTATCAAATGCTAAATAACAAGATCCCCTTTGTTCTCAGGAACCACTTACAACTTGGGCGTTATTTTTACTCATATGGAGAAAATGAGAAGTAATAGGGAAAAACGCTTCTATGTTTGGTTTGGACCCAGCGCTGGTCTCTGAAGCAGGCCCAAGTTAAGAGTTTGGACTGTAATTAATGAATGTGATCAGTGACCCTGAGCAAGTTCCTTACCGGGCAGTGTCTCAGTTTCTGCATCTGTAAATGAGAAGGATGGCACCTGCTCTGCCTCTCTTGCATGTGAAAATGTACATAAAGAGTAACATAAGTGTGAGATGTTTTGTCTTCCTAGGTGAGTTTGGGGTCTGGACTTAACCATGTAGCACTTAACCACTTACGTCCTTTCTATCTGGGGTCCTATCTCCCTTGCAAAGTCTTGTGTCGTCTCGCCACTGGGGAGAGGACAGAGAGGTCCGGCCTGATAGAGCCCCAGCCATGTGGTAAATGGGGCTGTTTAGCCCTGGCAGGTAGAATTGTTTCTCAGAGGGCCCAGAAGGAATGAGCAGGTGAGGAGCAAGTGAAAATCTTGTCCTTGGAGAATGCTTGTCAAGAGCCAGACTGATGAGAGCGGCCGGTCCTGAAGTCCCTCTGCCTGGCTGCTCCCCACGCACCCCACCCCGAGTCTCTGGGGCTCTCTCTCACTGCACTGTGTCTCCAGGGTCACCTCCCGTGTCTCTAAGCTAGCACTCCCCCAGTCCCACTGTATCCCCTCAGCCTGCTTAGTCTCTTCATAGCAAATAGGTTTGTTTGTTGTCCCTCTCCCCCTGGAACAAAAATGGCATGAGGACAGGAACTTTGTTTTATTCAGCTTTGTGTTCCCAGCACCTAGAAGAGCACAGTGCCTGGCGCAAGTAGACACGCAGCAAACACTGTTGAATGAATGGATGAATCAGGAACAAAGCCACAGGCCCAAGTGTGAGGTGGAGGCCTCAACGCCCTGCTCCCGCCAGTGCCCTCTGGGCCTGCCGCCTCTGTCCTGGGCCTTCTCTGCTCCTCTCCTCTGATGGACACTCTGTTTGCCTCTTTCTTGATTGATGATTTGCTTAGGCATAGAATTCTAGCTTAAAAAGTAATTTTTTCTGAATTTAGAAACCATTGTTCTACTATAGTCTACCTGTGTGAGTATTTCTGTTGAGATCTCTGATACTATTGTTTCCTAAACCTTTCTATGATGTGCTTTTTGCTCTGGAAGCTTTTAACATCCTCTCTTTATTCCTGGTAAGGTGCTATTTCACCTTGATGTGCCTCGTATAGTATATTTTTATCTTTGCCAGGCTCTTGGAAGGCCCTTTGAATGTGGACACTAGTATCTTTCAATTTTGAGGGAGTATCCTCTGTTGTTTCTTTGATAAACACATTTCTCAAATAGGAACATCCTATTTAATTGTGGTTGGACCATCTTCATTGATTCTTTTCTTTCTCTGCTATGTTTGATCTCTCTTTTTATACTGTTTGCAGGGAGATTTTATTTAAAATCATAAAATATAAAAATATGATTTTATTTTCTAACCCATCTAACTTTTTTTTGGTTGGGGGGACAGGGTCTCACTCCATTACTTAGGCTGGAGTGCAGTGGCACAATCGTAGCTCACCGCAGCCTCAAACTCCTGGGCTCAAGTGATCCTCCTGCCTTAGCCTGCCATGTAGCTGGGACTACAGTCGTGTGCCACCATGATCAGCTAACATTTATATTATTTTATTTTTAATTTTCAAGAGCCCTTCCTCATTTATTTTGGTTTCTGTCTTCAATGTTGGGAAGTTTTCTTAAAACATCTCTTGATCCTCATTTATCTGTTCATATGTGAGAGTGAGTCACTAGAAAGCAAGGATACAAAGGGATATTTGTATACCACACATTCATAGCAGTATTCTTCACAACAGCCAAAAGGTGGAAGCAACCCAAGTGTCTTTGGATGCATGAATGGATTTAAAACATGTGGTATATTCATACAATGGAATATTATTCAGCCTTAAAAAGAAAGGAAACTCTGATACGTACTTCAATAAGAATGGACCTTGAGGACATTATGCTGAGTGAAATAAGCCAGTCACAAAAGGACAAATAGTGCATGATTCCACTTATACGAGGTACCCAGAATAGTCAAATTCATAGAGAAGAAAAGAGAATGGTGGTTTCTGGGGCCTGGTGAGTTAGTGTTTCATGGCTATGGAATTTCAGTTTGAAAAGATGAAAAAGTTCTGGAGATGGATGGTAGAGATGTTTAGACAACATTGTAAATGTACCTAATGCCACTGAGCTGTTCATTTTAAAATGTTTTAAGATTGGGCCCAATGCAATGGCTCATGCCTTGTACTTTGGGAAGTTGAGGCAGAAGGAAGGCTTGAGTTCAGGAGTTTGAGACCAGCCTTGGCAACATAGCAAGACATGTCTCTCCAAAAAAGTTAAAAAATTGGCAGGGCATGGTGGCATGTTCTTGTAGTCCTAGGTACTTGGGAGGCTGAGGTGGGAGGATCGCTTGAGCCCAGGAGTTCACAGGTGCAGTGAGCTGTGATGATGCCACTGCATTCCAGCCAGGTGACAAAGCAAGACCCTTTCTCTAAAAAAAAATTTTAACTAAAATTAAAAATGGTTAAGATGGTAAATTTTATGTTATGTGTATTTTAACACACATACCATGCACACAAGAATGAGTCATTGGCAAGCAAATTAAAAGCTCTTGAGCAAGCCAGCTCTTTTCCTGAGAAAAATATCTGTTTAGGGTTGGGGGAGGATCTGGAGATCCTAGTGTTCCAGATATTGGGATTCATTAAGTCCCCCAGTTTTCAGCCCTGCACCCACCTTACCCTGCCCTTTGTGGCTGGATCTGCTTCCCTGAGCCTGGAGCCTGGGTGGCAAAGCACATTGGTTTCTCTGTGGTGTTCTCCTCTGCAGCCTCTGCTTTTTCTCATCCTATAACCATTCCTGTTTTTGTTTTCCATCTACTGAAAAGTATTGCATTTCTCATTCACTGGGATCTTTTATATCTTTTCTTTTCATTGGCGGGGATTCAGGAACGAGAGGAGATAACATGCATGGACTATCCACCTTTTAATTAGAAGTTCGCTTAAGTACTTTTTAATACTAGTGAGCATATAATTATGGATATATCACTTTAATCTTTGAATCCACTCACATACAAATGAAAATTCAAAATGCTTATTTTGGCCAGTGATTCAGATGATCTTTTTGTCCACATCAGTATAGCCATCACCTGTGATGAGGATGTGGAGTCAGCATCTAAAACCAGTGAGCTCCACAACCCTTCAAGGTCATGTCCTTTTATTTACAGCTGAGCTAGCATAGCTCTGTGTCCTGATAGGCGAGGCATTTTTGAAAGAAAACAGAAAATGCTGGGCATGGTGGCTCAGCACTTTAGGAGGCTGAGGCCAGAGGATCACTAGAGCCTGGCCAGTATTTCAAGGCCAGCCTGGGCAACACAACAAGACCCTGTCTCTACAGAAAAAAAAACTTTTTAACTAGTTAAATGTGGTGGTGAACTCCTGTAATCTCAGCTACTCAGGAGACTGAGATGGGAGGATCACTTGAGCCCAGGAATTTGAGGTTACAGGAAGCTATGATCATGCCACTATACTCCAGCCTGGGCAACAGAGTGAGGCCCTGTCTCTAAAAAAAAAAAAAAGAAAAGAAAAGAAAGAAACAACAACAATAATAAAACCTTTATGGAACTAACTCTTGAATGTCTTATCTTTTTCTTAGTTCTCTAAAGTAGATTGAAAACTGTGCCATGAAAGAGTGGTGTGTGTTTGTGTGTACGTGCCTGTGTGTGTTGACAGGTAGAAGTATGGATTAAGGGGACAGTTTGGAAGGTGCATGATGTCACAACTCACTGTTTTGTAATGGTTGGTCCCAGTTGTTTGATTATACTCCATAATGATGCACTAAAACCAATTGAGTTGGTTTTAAACCTAATTTATGATGACCGTGTATTAACATTTAGGTACATCTGCTCTATTAAATGTGAGATCCGTAAGAAGGAATCCCATCTCCGAATTGATACCAACCATTATAGAACTAGTGGCTCAGGTCAGTAGGAGCTAACCAGTAAAACTTGAGCAAAACTTCAAGAACTAGAGGAAATTGACTTTGTGTAGCAGCATTTGTGTAGGGCTTTAAAATTCATGAAGCTCTGGTAGTTTCCATTTTGGCTGCCTATCATAGGAAGTAAATGTAATTTCAGTAGAACCACTTTTTTTTCTTTTTTAAGTAAGGATGAAGTTAGCCTCCAATGGATTAAATATAAGAGAGCTCATTACCCATTCAGGAAATCCAGTTCTGTCTTCTCAAGTTGCTCTGTTATGTTGAATCCTGTGTGTAAAGATCAAGTGCCAGCCGGAGCGTTCCATAGTGCTTCTGAGACCTTACAAAAAATGCTAGGGATATATTGAATAATGATACATTGATATTTTAAGACATTATGTAGAAAGAGCTATAGAACAGCTGGCATTCACCAGTAATCTTTTTATAACATGGATTTGAAAACATCAGGTTTTAAACGAGGACAGCTCCTCCAACTGAATAAATTTTTCAAAACTGAACAAGGCCGTTATTCAGTAAAATGACAGGTTTCTTATCAAATTTAACTTCAATAGTTACAATTGAATATTGTAGTTACTATATAACACCTTAAATTGGAATATACCAAAACAGGGAAAATAACCACATACTTTGCATTCAAAAATTAATTTTAAATGTTTTAAAAATTGGTCTTCAATATCTAAAATTCTGCAACTGGAATATAAATAATAACACTTCATATATTTATTCAGGCACTAAATTATTTTCTAGGTTGTATGAAATCTTACTGAGCAAGTTGAAGGAAGATGTGGCAGTGGTTAAGGTTTAAATCTTAATATAAAATCCTTTTTGACAAGCGAAGCTAAATCCAAATCACAGAAAATGAATATTGGACGGTTGGCAGAGCATCTTTGAAAAGGCCAGTGATAGAGCCAGTGATTTCCCAGATGGAAGGGAGTTTGGCTGGTAACGGGGGTAGCACCGGGTGAGGATGGGTGGTAGTGGTGGTGGCAACTGTTCCAGTTAATTCATGTAGAAGAGGAATTGGAGAATCGCCAGGTTTGGGGTTAATTCCTATGGTAGTTGGCCAGTAAATTGCAAAAGGGCAGTTTAAGCAGAGAATCATAAAAAAAAATGATCCATATGCTCCTTAAAATGTTTGTTTTAATTGAATATATATAAATGCACATTTATTCACCAATCCTTTTTTTTTTTTGGAGACAGGGGCTTGCTCTGTCTCCCAGGCTATAGTGCCGTGGTGTCATCATAGTTCACTGCCACCTCAAACTCCTGGACTCACGTGATCCTGCTGCCTCAGCCTCCCAAGTACTTATTCTCCAATTCTTTGACCTAAGTCCCAGGCCTTTCTTTGAATATGGATCTGCTTCATTCCACATCTGTGTTTTTTCATTAACCACAACTATATTGCAGTCGGAGTTACTTAAAGTGGAAGAACTTGAGAACACCTGGGTAGTCTGGGAGAAGATTTTTGATTTTTAACAATTTTCCCTCCTCCTTTTTACAGATCATCTCTTTCACACCTAATTTGACAGAATCTTTTTTAGCGGTCTGCCTTCATCAAGCATTTCCAAAGCATTCAGTGAACAATTCTTCTTGCACTCATTTGTCTTTTATGGTCATGAGTACAGAGGGAACAGTGCAACTACTATGCGTGTATTGTTCACGGGGCTCAGTTGGTGAGAGTAGGTGTGTGCCTGCGTGTGTGCGTGTGTGTGTGCATGAGTGTGTGTGTCTGTTGCTGGGTGCTGGAGAAGCCAGATGGCCCGAGCGTGTCATAGCCCTCCGTGGGTGTGCTTGCTTCAGTGAGACCTGAGGAGCTGTGCCGGTGGAATTCAGATGACAGCACTCTGCTGTAGTTAGATGAGGCGTGAGCATTTAGGACGCCTCGGATACTCTTCCCGAAGGAAGAGTGTCTCAACTCTGTGCGACAGCCGTCTCCTGCCTGGAGCCGCCCTGCCTGGCCGTGGGGCTCTTTCTCCCTGGGGCTGCTACCGCGTGCCTGACCCTGCCTCTCTAGAGGTGCCGTTGACCACTTTGCTACAGACAAGCTGAGAGCCCCTCACGTCTTCGTATTTTCTGACACCCATCATAGTATCTGGCTGTGAATATGGGTTTGTTGGTCGAAACCTCGATGGCCGCTGCCTGGCTTTCTCCAGCCTTCCCAAGGCCGTGTGGCGGCAGTTTGGATCCCAGGGCCTCTGCACATGGGTTGGACGAGCTAACAGAGCAGTCGGGGAAGCTCTCTACAGAGCAGTCTCTTTCAGCTTCAGGTAGATGTTTACTTTATTTAGTAAACAAGCAAACTAAATTTGTTCCATGAAACATGAAAACATGAGGGAGGAACCATATTCATTTAAGGGGTAATCCACCGTGGTGAGTCAATTTCCTAATTTGTAAAAGCCTCACGTCATGTGAAATGTTTTGTACGTTTCAAAAATATTAATACTACTTGGATTGCTATCTTTAGCTTATTTCACTCACATGAGATACACTCATCCCCTGTGTGGCGGAGGCAGGTACCATCCCCCTGAGGCTTCTTAGTGCCATGAGAATATGGAAAGCAGGTCCAGGCGGAGAGAGAAACCACTCTGAGGGAGACTTTGAAGATTGTTTTCTCATCTGCTTTTTATTTTTAAATGCAAGCAGGGTCCTCTGTAGTTCATCTTATCTCTGTCTTTAGCCAGAAATACTTTGGCTCATAAAAATAAAAAATCTCCAGCTAAGAGTGACACATGTGCAGAGGTTAAATATTCAGTTCTTTGAAGTGAAATCATTTCTTTGTTCTCAGTGTAATGATACCCCCTTTCCTCCCTCCACGCTTCTTCTCCCCCAACACCTCCCAGGTCACCAAGCTGGAGACTCTGTTGTCATCTTTAGATCCTCCCTCTTTCACTCTCACTCGCTAGTTAATTGCAAGTTCAGAAATGCGGTCTTTATAAAGCGTCTCATGAGTTTATTCTGCTCACTGCAGACTTACTGCTCCTGCTGCATGCTGATGCACTTGAACATCGTAGTTCTTAACCCTTTTGAGATTATGAACCCCGTGAGTATCTGGTGAAAACCATAGGCTCTCTTCTAGGAAAAATGTTTGTACACGCATGTGTGTACACAGGCACACAATTTTGTAGCCATTTCAAAAGATTCACAGACCTTCATTAAGAAACCCTTATGAGAGTCATTTTCCTGCCTCTAAAACCTCTCAGAACACATAAATCTTCCATATTTTTACCAAGGTTGTCTTTCCAAAACAGATTTAATCACGTCAGTCCTCTGTTTAAACAGTTTACCGGCTTGCGGTTGACTATAGAATAAATTCTAGTCTTATTTAGTCTGGTATTTTAGGACCTCCATATTCTACCCACATTTTTTTTTGGCTTCCCTACCTTCGTGAACTTTCTCCTGCCTGTTCTCCATAAATGCTATGAGTTTGCATAACTGTTTGCCTGCTTGTGCTCTTCCTGTATGCAGAATGTTTACCTACTCACCCTCCTTTTTTTTGTCTGTCGAAAGCATCTTTATTTTTTCAAGGCTCTGGTGAAATGATTGTTGTTCATGGGACTGTTTGCTACTCTTCCGTTAGTCTCTGCTCATCTTGCTTCCTGCACTCCTGCAGGACCACCTACTTGGACTGGAGCATCTATTAGATTGAACCATATAAAGTTACTGATATTCAGCTGCTTTTAAATTTTATTCCTTAATTTACATGCAGTAGATTTCACTCTTTTTTGGTGTACACTTCTGAGAGTTTTGACAAATGCATTGAGTTATGTAACCACTACTGCAATCAAGACACAGAACAATTCCATCACCTCTGGAATATTCCTTCAAGCCACCCTTGTAGTATTCTGTTTTTCACTACAAAGCGTAATTTTGTTTGGTTCAACCTAATATTTATTTAATAATTCAAAGCTAAATAGTTGTTTGCTTGTGTTATGGACTGCCTGTTTGTGCTCAAACTTCACGTGCTAAAATCCCAACCCCAAATGTGATGATATTAGATAATGGGGCCGTTGAGAGGTGATTAGATCATGAGGGTAGAGCCCTCATGGATGGGATGAGTGCCTTCATAAGAAGAGGAAGAAAGACCAGAGCCTTTCTCGTCCCACCATGTGAGGACCCAGCAAGAAGGCGGTCATCTACAAACCAGAAAGGGGACCTGTTCCAGATACCAGACCTGCCACAGCCTTGGCCTTGGACTTCTCAGCCTCCAGAACTGTGAGAAATAAATACTTGTTGCTTAAGCTGTCCAGTCTGTGTTTTGTTATAGCAGCCTAAGGTAACTAAGACATTTATCTTTCTCCTTATTAGATTCTAAACTCAAGAATCCAAACCATGCCTTATTTTCTATTTCCCCATAGCTGCTAACATAGAGGCTGGTGCATTTTAAGTTCCCAGGACCTGGATCTTAGTTAATCAACAGATGGATGCATGATTAACAAAAATAAGTATGAGGTTTGCTTTAATTATGAGATTGAACCTCCTTCATTCTCATTTTCCTGTCTTTTCCTTCTTTACCTTAATTTATTAATGGGTCCACCATGTCCTGCCCCGTTATTGAGACAGTCATTATAGAAACAGCAGCTCAGCTCCTTCAGCCGCTGGGCATTAGAGTTAAGTTATGAGACTAAGCAGATCTGGCGTGCTGTCTGCCAGCTCTAAGCCTGAGGCCTTGGGACAACCTTTCAGTAGCGGTAGCCAATTGCTGACTTGACTGCATGCAAGTAGGTTTCATGAGAGACACCGCTATGAGTAATTGCATTGTAGAGGGAGAAGGTGACTTAATCTTCACCATATTTTTTATTTGCCTCTACTCTTCTTGAGATCATCATGGCACAACTTACTACTTCCAATGCTCTGAAAGCACAGAGCTGTCTAGAGCTCCTAGTGCCTGCTGGTGACCAGTGCAGGGGCACCCTTTGATCACAAACATCTCAGTATCTCTCTTACCATACAGGCGTGTGTTCGCCTTTTGCTGTCTTTCAGGGCTCATAGCTCATGTAATCTCAACCCAGGTAATCTCTTATTCTCTTTCTGCTTACCTAATTACATATAATTGATGATATAGATTCCATGTCTAAGTTGAGACCTCCCTGTGCTTGTAATGTGTTACTTTCAGGAAAGGAGGTGATAACTCTCATATATTTAGAGTTACTGGAAAAGAGGTTATTGTCAGTCATTACACATGTCAATAATTATACAAACTGATTTATAAGAACATTTTTTGTCACTAGTATTATTAGCAGAGTTGTTAGAGCCGTACCACAAATGTTATTTGAAATTAAAGTTGAAAGAATCATTTTCAAGTTTAACGAAATACTATAGAATCACCTACATTCAGGTAGCAAGCACAGTATCAGCTGTTTGATTAAATTAAAATACACTTCCTCATATAAAGTGTTTAAAATGTAAAAGTAAACATGATATCAGAAAATATTTTAAAAGTGGAAAGGTTAAGGGAGTGGTGAAAGTGTTCAAAAACAGGGCTGTGTTTAGGACTTCCTAGCGATAGGCCAAACACTTTGGCAGAGATTCAGGTATTGTAGCAATGAACTTGGGTGGAGTGAACATGGTAAAGTCACTCTTTCCACTTTAGTGTTTAAAAATACAAACACTGTTTGATGTTAAAGGAGAAAGTGAGTGTTCTTAGAAAATAAGTACTGTATTTATTTCTTCTCGGGTTTCTATAGCATTTCTTGGTATAAAAGGCTCTGTCTCTACTGCCTGCTATTGTTTTGCAAGGAAAATGGGTGTTAGATATCAACTTAGATTTGAGGAGGTTAGTAGAAGTTCAAATTGTTTTTCCAGATAAGACATTTTCTCCAGTGGTTTTTGGTAGTACAAATAAACAAATATCACGTTGCCTTTTAGAGTGTTTTCTGATTTCAATGCAGATATCCCAGTCCTTTGTGGAGCGTAAATCTGGATCATTCTGGAAGCTCTGCTTCGACTGAGATAAGCAACGAAGAATTAAAGAATGCTTAAAATAAAAAGCTAAGTTAATTTCCCACTTCTGCCTCCTACAACTTAACTGATGGATGGGTTCCATGTGAGGCCTGGGAAGGGTTTAGCCACGCCATTCCTCAAGGATCTGAGTTTTAATCTACAGACTCTAGTTTGGCACCAGTGCACAAAGACATTACATTTGGTATGTGGGGATGCTCAGCTCCCCTCAAAACCTTGTGTGAGCTGTGAGGGTAGGAGTTGCCAGGGAGCAGGGCAGCAGCAGATCTTTGCACAGCGGCAGGAGACCAGTCTGGCTCCCGAAGCTGCTGAGGACTAAGGATGTGGGCATCAGGAAAGCTACCTTTGTTTTTGACTCATAAGCGATTTGTCCATAAATTGATTTGAAAAGCATCAGAATTTCTTCTTTCTGGATGATCACAATGAAATAAATTTTTAAAGATTTTTTATTTCTTTTTAGAGATAGGGTTTTGCCCTGTCACCCAGGTTGGAGTACAGTGGCACAATCATAGCTCACTACAGCCTGGAACTCCTGGGCTCAAGCAATCCTCCTGCCTCAGCCTCCCAAGTAGCTGGAACTATAGGCATATACAACCACAGTGAGTCCCCAACAAGACTGCCCTTACTTCAGACACCAGCTGAACTTCAGGGGTTCCCAGGCCACCTGCACTTCTGACCAACTTCCTATAAATCTGGGGGTTCCCACGATCCCCTCAGGTTTGAAAACTAACTAGGACAAGTCAGGAAAGTGCTATACTTATGATTACAGTTTTGTTGTCAAAGATACAAATCAGGAGTTCCAGCCAAGTGGAGAGATGCACAGGGCTAGGTCTGGGAGGGAGCACGACATTCTTGGGGCCCATCACCTTCCTGGCACGTCCACATGTTCTCCAGCCAGGAAGCTCCGCTGCTCTTTGGTGTCAAAGTTTTTGTCTGGGCTTCATTACAGAGGCACGATTGATGACATCACGGGCCAGGTGATCGAACTTATTCTCCAGGCCCTCTCCCCTCCCTGATGATCAGGCAGCTGAAAGTCCCAACCCTCCAAACTTGGGGTTGGTCTTCCTGGTGTCCAGTCCCCATCCTGAAGCTATGTAGGGGCCCACCATGAGTCATCTCATTAGCACAGCAAAGGCATTTCTGTCACGCCGGAAATTCCAAGGGTGTTAGAAGCTCCACAGCAGAAACTGGGATGAAGACCAGACAGATGCCTTATTATACCACAGTAATGTATTCGTATTGTTTATTAGATCAGATAGTACTACAAGATCTAAAGATCTTGGACCTTTAACTTTTTCTTTGGAATTACTTCCACAGTGCTAAATAGCATGCTTGTTCTGATATCTTTTGATTTGTCTACCCTAGATATCACCCAGTAATTTCCTGTTATGGAAGGCGAGGGGGTGTCCGTCTTACCCTGTTCTCTCCCTCCCTTTCACTTACCTTCCTCCCCAGATTCTGAACTTGGACCGTTGTGACTGTGTAAATCCTGTTCATTGCTGGGCAAGGTGGTGTGCTCTGACCACTTTTTCATACTTGTGCAAATGTTTGTTTTTCCTAACTATCTTGAATATTCTTATCAACAATTTTTTTTTCAAAATTGGCCTCAGTTTTTCATTTGCATAGTTTCCTATGTATCTATTATTATGTCTTCTTAAGCTCTGTAAGAAAATCACAGACTCCTTCTTAATGTTATTTTTCATATAGTCACACACCGTCAGTCTATTGGTTTTCCCTGGGATCTCCCTGGATCCTGATCCTCCGCCTCCAGTGTGGATGCCTTGCTCCCTGGGTTTGGTGCAGCTGTTTCCCTTGGATGTCCCTCGTATCACTGTAGGAGTTTCCTTCACCTCTCCTATTTCTTTAGGTCCAATGAAACCTCCTCCATTAGCTTTCTGAGAAAGGATATGTATCAGTTTCTGATGCTATCAGCTACAGGTAATAGCCAGCTAAAAGGGACTTATACAGAAAAGTCATATGTTTGGGGCTGAGGATAGACTTAGTGATTTTCAAGGTCTCAGTTTCTTTCTAAATCCAACTCTTTGAGCCTTGGTATGAGGATTTGGCCTCATGGGATAGCTGCATGAGGCTGCCATGTTGCAGACCATAATATCTGGGAGTAAAAAATGAACCATTTTCTCTGATAAGCCTCTTTGTGAAAGCCAGGAGGCCTGTTCCTCAAAACTTCCCAGCAAAGGGGCTAGAATTACCATAACTGGCTTCTACTTAAATAAGGATGCATTCTCTTGGGCCTGGTGCTCCACTTCTTTCAAAACAAATGACCACTTAATATATGAATAAAATTGGGGTTTGTTAGCAAGGAAGAATGGGGGTGGCTGTAGGACTGGCCATCAACAGTGGCTGCTGTGGTATCAAGGGAGGTACACTGAGTGTCTGAGAACATCTTTATGTCACCTGCCCACTAGATAGCTTGGTTGGGCATAGCATTCTGGCTTGGAAATTGGTTTCTCTTAATTTTGCAGGCATCACCAATTATCTTTTTGCATCCAGTGTTGTCACGAAATCCAATGGCATTCTGATCTCCAGTCCTTCGTATGTTCTTGTTCATCCCCTGTCTTTAGAAGCTTTTAGGGTTGTCTCTTCACCCCTGGTATTCTGATGTACTATGGAGTGGATCTTTTTAAATTCATTGTGATGGGTACTTAACGAGTATATCGTTTCAAACTAGAAAATGTCTTTTGAAAATTGGGAAATTGTTTAGTGGAATTTTCTTCCTTTCATGTTGGACCCTTGGACTGATCTGATTTCTTTTCTTTTTAGCTCCTGTTTCTTCCCTCTTTATCCCTGTTTCATGCTTTATGAGACAATTGCTCAATTTTATCTTCCAAATTTGTATTGAGTATGTTTCCCTTCTGTGACCATATTTTAGTTTCCAGAAGCACTGTTCTCGGTTTCTTTTTGAAGAGGGTAAATGACAAGAGGAAGCACTGGTGGGTGAAGACTCTGGGAAACTGTTATGCAAGCAAGGGAATTAGAGGTTGTTCGTATTAGATGAAGTTCAGCATCCCTGACTAGGTAGGCAGGTTTACTGGTAAAAGAAAAGGCGGTTGAGGGAATGTGGGGGAAGCTTGGGAGGAATGGAGACGGTTACAGAGGCCATGAACATGAATGTGACGGATGAGTTAAAAGAACAAAACAGAGCTGCTCGGTGCCTTGCACCTGTAGTCAGCTACCTGGGAGGCTGAAACAAGAGGATCACTTGAGCTCAAGAGTTCAAGATTGCAGTGAGCTATGGTTGCACCACTGCACTCCAGCCTGGGTGACAAAGTGAGACCTCATCTCTAAAAACAAAACAGGTGTCTTTGAGAACTTTAGTTGAAGGGGTGTATTATTTCTTAAATTAATTTTCTTAGGTTTCTCAGGGATCCTGGCATTTACTATTGCTTTTAAATGACATTAACTCTATGTTCCTGGTTACAGATATAATATATGTCCATTGTAGAAATGCAGAACATAAGAAATCACGCACAAAAAAATATAAAAATGGTGTGTAATCCTACCACTTAGAGATAACCAGTATTAATATTTTGGTGTTTTTTCTGTGCTATATTTAATGGTATAGGAATACATGTGTATACTATGTGCTCTTTTCAAGTTTTTTACTTTTTATTTTGAAAAAGTTCTCAAACCTACCCAAAAGTTGCAAGAATAATACAATAAACTCCTATGTACTTTTGATCTAGATTCACCAAATGTCTTGCTACCATATACTTTTTAAAAACAAAAGTAGAATCCTACTCTAGGTTGTATATTCTGTGGGTTTGGACAAACATATATCAACACATATCCGCCATTATAGTATCACAGAAAGTGGTTTCATTGCCCTAAAAAAATCCTCTGTGCTCCACTTATTCAACAACCTCCCAAACCTCTGGCAACCGTTGATCTTTTTACTGCCCCCATAGTTTTACCTTTTCCAGCATGTCATATAGTTGGAATTACATAATCTGTGGCCTCTTCAGATTGGCTTCTTTCACTTAGGAAGTGTGCATTTGGAGTTTCCTCGTGGTGTTTTTTTTTGTGTGCATATGTGTGCATGTGTCAGGGGGGTGATAATTCATTTCTTTTTATTGCTGAATAATATTCTAAACTGTAGTAAATAAATGTACCATAGTTTATTTTTTCATTCACCTATTGGAGGAAATCTAGGCTTCTCCAAGTTTCGGCAATTATGAATAAAGCTGCTGTAAGCATTTGTGTGCAGATTTTTGTGTGGATGCACGTTTTCACCTCAATTGGGTAAATACTAAAGAGTGTGACGGCAGGATCATGTGGTAAAGGGCGTTGTTTTGTAAGAAACTGCCACACTATCCTCCAGTCAAGATCATTTTTAATGGCTACATACTACATCATTGTAAGTTTACACCATAGTTTATTTGACTGATTTCAAATTTTTGAATGTTTAGATTTTTTCCAGTTTTAACCTTGGGGTGAACAGTCTTCCTTTTTAAATCTTTGCACATATTTCTAATTATTTCCTTAGAATAAATTCCTCAAATTGGAATTGCTGTGTCAAAAGATCTGATCGCTTAACAATTGTGCTAAGCACTGTCAGACTGTTTTTCCCGAAGGCTGCAGCAGTAATTTATGCTTCTGCCAACAGGGCATGAGAGTGACCGTGCTTCCCATATTCTTGGTAATACCACCTATTATGATGTTAGTTTCCTAGGGCTGCTATAACAAAGAACCACAAACCTGGAGGCTTAAAACAACAGAAATGTATTCTTTCACGGTTCTGGAAGACAGAAATTTGAAATCAAGGTGTCAACAGGGTCACGCTCCCTCTAAAGGCTCTAGGCAAGGATTCTTCCTTGCTGCTTCTGAGCTTCAGATTATTGCTGGTAATTCTTCAAGTTCCTTGGCTTGTAGCTGCATTGCTCCAATCTCTGCCTCCACCTTCACGTGGCTTTTATTTATTTATTTATTTTTTTATTTTATTTTTTTTTTGAGACAGAGTCTCACTCTGTTGCCTGGGCTAGAGTGCCATGGCATCAGCTGAGCTCACAGCAACCTCAAACTCCTGGGCTCACGCAATCCTCCTGCCTCAGCCTCCCGAGTAGCTGGGATGACAAGCATGCGCCACCATGCCTGGCTAGTTTTTCTATATATATTTTTAGTTGGCCAATTAATTTCTTTCTATTTTTTAGTAGAGACAGGGTCTCACTCTTGCTCAGACTGGTTTTGAACTCCTGACCTTGAGCAATCCTCCCGCCTCGGCCTCCCAGAGTGCTAGGATGACAGTCGTGAGCCACCCCGCCCTGTCTTCATGTGGCTTTCTTCCCTGTGTATCTCTCTGTGCGTTCTCTTCTTCTAAGGACACCAGTCAGTGGGTTTAGAGTCCACTCTACTCTGGTGTGACCTCATCCAACTAATTATATTTGCAAAGACCCTATTTCCAAATAAGGTCACATTCTGAAGTTCCAGGTTGACATGAATTTTGAAGGATACTATTCAACCCACCACAATTGTATTTAATTTTTTTTAAGCAGATGGGGGAAAGCATCCTAGTTTTTGTTTCAGTTTGCATTTCTGTAATTGCTAGTGGTATTGAAATCTTTTGATGTGTTTCCTTTGCATCTATTTCTTGCTTTGGAAATTATTTGTTTATAGCCCTTGCCATATTTTGCACTTGAATGATTTATGTTAACTCATGAAACAATCTGCAGTTTATTTTTATTTATGAAAAGAGGTGGAGATTTGACTTTCCCTTCCTTTTACATCTTGTATCTGACGGATTGTCAAATCCTGTTGGCTTTCCCCTCTAAGTCCCAAATTTGATCACTTCTCACTGCCTTCTCTACTGCCTGCGTGCTCCAAGGCACCCTTGTCTTTCAGGGGGATTGTTACTGTAGCCTGGTAGCTGGTTTCCCCGCCTCCACCTGGTCTCTTCTCAGCACGGCAGCTGGGGCAGTCCTTTTCAAATGTAAATCAGACCCTGTCACTCTCTTGCTCAACATCCATCCAGGGCTTCTGATCACATTTAGAACAAAATCCTGAACCCTAATTGTGGCCTGCAGGCCGGTTCCCGCCCCTCCTTTCCCACCACTCTGCCCCGTGTCCCCTTTTTTTTGTTCAAAAACATCTACTGACCCAGGACTTTAGGCACTGAAGCCTGGAGGAGTTCAACTCTGGTGAAATGAGCTTGAGTTATTTTTAGGCCTCACACCCAGCTCCGAGAGGTCAGAGAATTGATGATAGGGCGGCCTGCAGGCCCTTCTGCTTCCCAACTCTGCAGCTCATTTTGTGTGAGCATGGTATTTGGCCTTCAGGTTGCCTGCTACAAATTCGTGTCTTTGTTTGGATTTTTTATTTCCTTTTTTTTCTTTTTTTTTGAGACAGAGTCTTGCTCTGTTGCCCGGGCTAGAGTGAGTGCCGTGGCGTCTGCCTAGCTCACAGCAACCTCAAACTCCTGGGCTCAAGCAATCCTTCTGCCTCACTCTCCCAAGTAGCTGGTACTACAGACATGTGCCACCATGGCCGGCTAATTTTTTCTATATATTTTTAGTTGGCCAATTAATTTCTTTCTATTTTTAGTAGAAACGGGGTCTCACTCTTGCTCAGGTTGATTTCGAACTCCTGACCTTGAGTGATCCGCCTGCCTCGGCCTCCCAGAGTGCTAGGATTACAGGCGTGAGCCACCTCGAAATTTTCCACAAAGGAATTTCCCACTGCTATGGTCTACTTAGATATAACGGCTGCTTTTCACGAGAAGTTCTGTCTGGACTTCCGAAAAAGAAAGGGCAAATATCTTGAAGACTGTAAAGGGAAATTTTCTGATTTTTTAAGATTATGAAACTTGCTAAGAGTGAACACGTAACATTGAAGACTTAATAGTTTCTCAGTGAGTAAGGCTTTAATTTTTATCCGCTATTTTATCAAGTGGCAAGAAGATCCTTCTAAATAAATATTAGACAATATTATAAGTACATTTGATCATGTAAGAAACCTAAGTATTAAATTTGTGGCATTCAGGGGTTGTGGCTTTCTAAAATATTCATCTTTAGCTTTACAGAGAGCTTGAAAAAAGATGATACAGAAACTGTTTGGAAAGTTTTGCTTCATTGCAGCTCACCCTTCTCTAAGCCAAAAGCCACCAAGTGTATGGAGAGGGGAGGCGGGTGAGAGAGAGAAGCTGAAGGGGGCCTGGCTGGTGTGTTTTGACAACAGCCTCACTTTGTTTACAGAGGCCGGGCTTGCCTGTAAACACTTAGGTCCAAACCTGGCCTGTTAGATAGAAATGAATACTTTTCTTAAATGGGATTGACAATTCGGTTGTTTTTTCTTTAGAGGTGAATGGCATGTAACAACTGAGACGTTAACTTGCTCAATTGTTGGTTTCCACATTCTCTAGTTCTTATTTCTTTCCTTTGGATCAAAGTAATCCCTTTATGGTTGAGCACATGGTACCTTAGTGCAATTTATTAAGTAAAGGAATTTTGTCCAAACAGAACTGGTACATGGCAAAAAAGGAATATCAGTAAAGAATGGTCCCCATTTTCCTCATCATTTTTTAAAGGTGTCTCTAACTGGGACTAGGACTCTAACCCTGTAAACTTGAGTAATTGTTGTGATTTAATAGAAAGTTTCTTTTTAAAATGAGGCCTGACCATTGATTGGTTTTCACATAATTGAGATTGTTTTATGTTTAGTTTGCTAATGATTTCTTCCTCCATCTGTGTTACAGTTAGAACAAAATAGGAACTTACACTGAGTGTAACCTACATTTTCTCAAGCAGTTGAATCTGTAACTTTCAAATAACCACCAAGGGGGAAAAAAAATACAGTGGAAAGGTTTCAAAAATTGCATTTCTTTATGAACTATTTGTTTGTTTTCAATTTTCCAGTTTTCTCACAAAATAAAATTTCAAAGGTTTCCATGACTCAAAGAATTAAATATGACATTAACAGTTTCATTTAATATCTAGATTTTCCAACTCTTTTAGATGTTGGACTAGGCAAAGAATCTATGAAGAAAGTGCTAATGGCAATCACAGCAACAACAAAAAGAAATAAATGAGATTTGATTAAATTAAAAGCCAGCTGCACAGCTAAGGAAATAATCAGTAGAGCAAATAGACAACCTACAGAATGGGAGAAAATATTTGCAAGCTATACATCCGATAAAGGGCTAATAACCAGAATCTACAAAGAACTCAAGCAAATCATCAAGGAAAAAACAAATAACCCATTAAAAAGTAGACAAAAGACATGAATAGAAGCTTTTCAAAAGAAGATAGACAAATGGCCAAAAAACATGTGAAAAAATGCTCAACATCACTAATTATCAGGGAAATGCAAAAATTAAAGCCATAATAAGATATCATCTTACCCCAGTTAGAATGGCTCTTATTAAAAAGTCCAATAACAATAGATGCTGGCGTGGATGTAGAGAGAAAGGATCACTTATGTACTATTGGTAACACTGCAAATTAGTATAGCTTCTATGGAAAACAGTATGGAGATTCCTCAGAGAACTAAAAGTAGACCTGCCATTTCATCCAGCAATCCCACTACTGGGTATTTACCCAAAGGAAAAGAAGTCATTTTATCAAAAGATACCTGCACTCAAATGTTTATTGCAGCACAATTCACAATTGCAAGGATGTGGAATCAACCCAAGTGCCCATCAATTCATGAGTGTATTAACAAAATGTGGTGTATGTATACTATGGTATACTACTCAGCCATGAAGAAGGATGAATTAAGGCCTTTTGCAAAAATTTAGATGGCACTGGAGACCACTATCCTAAGTGAAGTATCTAAAGAGTGGAAAAACAAACATGTACTGGCTGTTAAACTGTAACTAACCGATGAGCACACATGTGCACAAAGGGAAGCAAAACTCAGTGGAAATCAAGCAGGGGGAAGGGAGCAAGGGGAGGGGTAGGAGGGCATGGGCAAAAACCTAGCTAACAGGTACAATGAACACTATCTGGGTGATGGGCACACTTACAACCCTGACTCAAGCGTAGCAAAAGTAATCCATGTAACCAAAGACATTTGTACCCCCATAATATTTTGAAATAAAAAAAATTTTTTAAACAGAAAAAAAGGGGAAAAATTACAAACTTAAATTATGACTAAATCTGCACTATGCATGAAGAAAATTAGGGTGGTTTCCAAAGAGAATGGTTATGTGTTAAGAGTGAGATGTGAAGAATGCAGAAAGATTAATAAAACCAAACAGGGTCTCGTTAATCAAACATCTCCAAGTGGCATGGATGATTTCATTTGAATTTGCCTCTATATACACTAATGATGGAATCTGCTTTTTCTGTGAAGCAGCCAACATGTCAACTTGATAAATGGGGTAATTCTTTCAAAAGTATCTGCTCTGTTGTTTCTTTTGTATGTTCACAAATGTACACAGTATAACTAAGATTATTTGCTAAAAATATAAATAAAGCTTTGATCACTTTGAAAAAATATCTAGATTTTTCTCCCAACTTCCAATATTTGGAAATAGAGTTGTAGTCAGTGTTGATGACATAAACTAGAGGATTAATACAGAAACGTATGGATTATTTTTCCATACTTTATTTTATATAGTCTTTTCATGTCATCTTACTGAGAAAATCAAATTAAATAAAGAATTATAGGCTGGTACTAAGTATATGAACAGTATGAAAAATAGATCTGAATCATGATTGACCATGATGCAGACATATCATCGATTGAATAATGTTATTAAAAGTGACACTTGTTCATTGCCAAAGGTCATGGGCAGAGGCACCAGAGGCGTCTGTGGTTCTTGGATCTGTGGAAAAAGAGCTCCCTCAGGGGAGCTGTTCTTCTGCAGAATTTTACATTGGAGGTGTATAATGTGAAATTATGTTGGTGACTAGAGTTGACTGAACCAAATTATAATTGTGAGAACAAGAACAGTCAAACCAAGTAACAATGATGTAGTTGAGAAACACTTATAAGAAACCCTGTATGCATCGCAGTCTTTGGGATGTGGTGCCTGCATCCTGGGATTATAGTGATAGAGGAGACAGGCTCTGCGTTAAGAAGTAAACGATCATCATTCAGTATCAGACAGGCATCCCCTGGACACCCTGTCCTCTCTATAGCCTTTTTCCAAGCTGTGCCAATTCTCATTAGTTTTCCTTTTGAGAAGGCTGCCACTACTCTGCTGTCACCTACTCCGGGAAGCCCTCCTAGATAGCCTCCATTTGAGTTAATCATGCCCTTCCCTGCCGACTTCTGAATCCTCTGTGCTTTCCTGTGGCTGCTGTGGAACCCTGTACTGTAAAGGAATATTTCTTTCTCTCGTTAGATTGTGAACTCCTGGAGGGTAGATTTCACATCTTACCCACATTTGTATTTCTGGACCCAGCAGAGTCAGAGCCGGCTGCAAAGTAGACATTCAACAGGGCTTGTTGATTGGAACCTAAGCACTGTGTCCAGCATTGGGCGATGCGCTCATGTATGTTCATTACTCATCTAGTCCTTGGAGTCAGAAATTAAGTCATGTGTGCAGCTTACGCAGCTAGTAATTTGCTGAGGACTTGGAGCCATCCTGGACTCCTGCTCATGCTCTGCGTGTGTGCAGTCCCTCAGCAAGTCCCCCTGGGGCTGCAGTTTCAGAAATGACCCAGCATGTGGCTGCTTCTCACCACCTTCGTTTACCACCCTCACCTAAACTGTCTCCTTTTACCTGGACTGTTGCAGTAGCCTCCTAGTAGCTTCTGCTTTCACACTTGCCCTCTTACAGTCTGTTCCCAGCACACCCTTCAGAGAACCGGAAGGATCCTGTTAAAAGGTAAGTTTCATTGTGTTATTCATCTGCTCAACCCTGAGCCAGGCCTCCCATCTCACTCAGAGTAAAATCCAAAGGCCTTCCCATGGCCTAGGAAGCCCTTTTCCTGTCTCTTCTCATCCCCTCCTCCTCCTCTTCCCCCAGTGACTTGCTCTAGCCGCCCTGGCCGTCCTCACACGCCAAGCACACACCTGGCCCAGAGCCTTTGCAGGCGGTTCCGTGTGTCTGGACAGCTACATGGCGCCTCTCTCACCATTTCCAGTCTTGTTTTCATGTCACCTTTGCCTAAATAGCATTTACCATCCCCTCTGAGTTTTCTCCTTTCCCTATTTTTCTCTTAACACTTTCCACCATTTGACATACTATACATTTTACTCATTCATTTTATTGATTGGGTTTTTCCTACGAGAACAGAAGCTCCATGAGGGCAGCTTTTGCCTGTTCACTGTTGTATACTAAGGACCCATAACAGTATCTGGCACAGAGTAGATAAGTATGTAAATAAGTATTTATTGAATAAGTTAATCCAACTGCCTGCTATTGCGTGATTATTTGGTGGCTTTTTTGTTTGTGTATGTGGGATCCTCTTAACCTGTATGATTTTCTTACCTTGACTAGGAGGGAAAAAGAAAACCGATGACTTTATTTTGATTATTGAATTCCTAATGTAGAGTGACTTTAAGCCCCACAGCAAACTTGTGGTGATGTAGACTTGGCTATTTCCATTCTACTAAAGAAGAAGTTGGGGTTCAGAGGGTTTCCACACATTGCCTGAGCTCACACACCTGGTGAGACAGACCGTGACTCCCTGCCACAAGTAGCGTCCAGTCCACCTGTGCCCCTTTCCCTGCCACACCTGTGGCCAGTGCCAGGAGCTACCCTCACAGCTGGTTGGGTAAGGAGAAAAGTGCCCAAAGACACTTGAGGAAGCAAACACAATAGGAAGTTAGATTGGAGAATAACTTATGGTTAAAAGGAAAATGGTGACTTTTCTTAATTGAGAACAGAAAGAGAACAAGTTTAAATTGCAATAGAAAAGGAATAATTTAAACAGAAGACATAAGGATTTGGAACATTTTTGTCTATAACTAAAAACAGAAGAGATTGTCATTTTCTCACGCTAGTGGAGGTACCTTTTTACCTAATGGTTGGGAGGATTATGGCTTTTGGGGCTTCTTTCCTTAGAAGTCACTTTTTGCTTCATGAAACATTGACTTTATTTTTTCAGGGCTACTGATTAAATGAACAAAAATAGTGTTAATATATGGAGGCCTAATAAAATGACCGTTATAGTCCCAGTAATGTTCCACATTTCCTTCCTAGAAAACAACCTTAACACTTCTTATCATTTTCTTTATATTATCTATTCATACTTCATTTCAACCAGCCATTCTAGCTGAAACTTAACCAAAATGAATCAAAAATTTAATACATTTTAGTTTTTCTATATGTAACCTACGTATTTTCATATGCTTAATAAACATTTATACTTATTGTTTTTTCACTCCAAAGAGAATTCAAGATAGGGATATTTCCAGTTTAAGATTATACAGGTTGAGTATCCTTTACCCAAAATACTTGGGGCCAAAAATGTTTTGGATTTCAGATTTTGGAATATTTGCAGATACTTAACCGGTAGAGCATCCCTAATCTGAAAATTCCAAATTCAAAATGTTCCAATGAGCATTCCCTCTGAGCACCATGTTGGCGCCCAAAAAGTTTTGAATTTTGGAGCATTTCAGTTTTTGAATTTAGGATGCTCAATTTGTATTAGCATTATGAATCAAATATGCAGCATTTTTTAATTTAATAGATTTATATGAAACATTCTGAAATATAACCATTAAATATAACTACTGGTTGAAATTAAAGAAATTACTGTTTTCAAAAAAATTTTGATGAGATTCTATATAAATGTCTCTGATTGTTACAGTTCAAATGTTTGTGTTCCCACAAAATTCATATGTTGAAATTCTAACCCCCAAAATGATGGTATTAGGAGATGGGGCCTTTTTGGAGGTGATTAGGTCATGACAGTGAAGCCAGCATGTTGGGATTACTCCCTTTATTAAACAGGCCCCAGAGAGCTGCCTTGCCTCCTTCCACCACATGAGGACAGAATAAGAAGGCACCATCTAAGAGAGAGTGAACCCTCACCAGGTACTGAATCTGCCAGCACCGGTCTTGGACTTACAGCCTACAGAACTGTGAGAAATAAATTTTCATTGTTTGCAAGCTACCCAGTCTGTGGTATTTTGTTATAGCAGCCAAAACGGACTAAGAAAGAAATTGCCCTGGGAGTGGGATTGATGCTTATAATAAATACCTAAACATGTGGAAATGGCTTTGGCAGTGAGTCATGGATAGAGGCTGGAAGAGTTTTGAAGCGCATGCTAGAAAAAGTTTAGATTTGCTGTGAATGGACCGTAACGGGCGACTCTGGGGAGGGGGCAGAAGGAGAGAAGGAGAGCTATGGAGAAAGCCTTAATCTTCTTTGAGAAAGCCTAAGTGGTTGTTTTCAGTATATGTTTGTTGGCCGTTATTCTGTCTTCTTTTGGAAAGTTTCTGTTCATGTCCTTTGCCCACTTTTTGATAGGGTTGTTTGGTTTTTCCTTGCTGATTTTCCTGAATTCTAAATAGATTCTAGTTATCGGCCCTTCATTGGATGTGTAGCATACAAAAGTTTTCTCCCATTCTGTAGGTTGTCTGTTTGCTCTCGTGACAGTTTCTTTGGCTGTGTAGAAGCTTTTTAATTTGATCAGGTCCCATTTATTTTTATTGATGCTGTGATTGCCTTTGGGGTCTTCTTCATAAATTCTTTGCCTAGGCCAATGTCTAGAAGAGTATTTACAATATTTTCTTCTAAAATTCTAATAGTTTCATACCTTAGGTTTAAATCTGTTACCCAGCGTGATTTGATTTTTGTGAGAGGTGAAAGGTGTGGATCCTGTTTCAGTGTTCCACATGTAGCTATCCAGTTTTCCCAGCACCATTTACTGAATAAGGATTCTTTTCCCCAGTGTATGTTTTTGTCATCTTTCTCAGAGATCAGATTCCTGCTTAGAACTGGAACCAGACAAGGTTGCCCTCTATCACCACTTCTATCCAACACAGTAATGGAGGTCCTAGTCAGAGCATTCAGATAAGAAAAGGAAATCAAAGGCATCCAAATTGGGGCAGAAGAGGTCAAACTTCTCTCTTTGCTGATGATATGATCTTATATCTAGAAAACCCCAAAGATTCTGCCAAGA